>APFE031438686.1:55053-80427 GCA_000404065.3 Pinus taeda | reverse complement strand
CTACTATGCATGAGCTAAGGGGGTTTCGTTTGCAAAAAGAAATTCAATCCATTAATGAGTATTTGCAAGAGTTCAAGGACTCATGGGCAAGAACAGGGTGTACCATCATGTCAGATGGATGGATTGATCAAAGAAACCGTACCATCATAAACTTTCTTGTCTTTTGCCCACAGGGAACCATGTTTTTAAAATCAGTTGATGCATCTGATAAGGTAAAAGATGGCCACTTGTTGTTTCAGCTATTAGATCAGGTTGTTGAGGAGGTGGGGGTGGCTAATGTTGTTCAAATCATCACAGATAATGCCTCTAACTATGTTCTTGCTGGTAAACTGTTAGAGGAAAAACACAAGACCATCTTTTGGACCCCATGCGCTGCACATTGCATAGACCTCATGCTTGAGGATATTGGAAATTTAGATTGGGTCAAAAACACTATAGATCATGTCAAAAGCATAACAAAATTTATCTACAATCATACATTGATTTTGAGCCTCATGAGGAAACACACTGGGGGCAAGGATATTATTAGGCCTGCCATCACTAAATTTGCTACACATTTTTTGACATTGCAATCTATGCTTTCCCAACATAGAAACTTGCAAAAGATGTTTTCCAGTGATGAATGGAATCAAAGCAATTGGTCTAACAAATCGGAAGGCAAAGAATTGAAAAGGAAAGTCTATGAAGAAACTTTTTGGAGAAAGGCATCAAAGATTGTGAAGCTTGCTGAGCCACTAGTTAAGGTGTTGCGGTTGGTGGATGGGGAAAGGTTGGCTATGGGCTTCATTTATGAGGCTATGGATCAAGCAAAGGAGCAAATAAAGACGGCATACAAGGATAGAGTGGCAAAGTATGGGCCCATTTGGGAAATCATTGATGAAAGATGGAACAACCAACTCCATCGCCTTATACATGCAGCTGGGTATTTTTTGAACCCACGGTATCATTATAAAGCTAAGGAGTCAGGAGCTTTGAGGGGGGAGGTCAGAGATGGATTGATTGATTGCATTGATCGCATGATCCCATTGGAGTCTGATCAACTGGAGATACATTGACAGGTCACAACCTTTTGCAATGCATCAAGTACCTTTGGGAAGAACCTAGCAAAGATTGCAAGAGAAGCAGATGAGCCAGGTAAACAAAAATTTCAATTTTCAATTTCTTAATAGTTTTACTTCTTTTTTTAAGTTTGTGGTTAAATCGTTTATAATTTGAAGGTTAGATATAATTTGTAATTTTGTTGAACTAACTCATTACACTCCTATGTTTTTTGCAGCACAATGGTGGGAGGCCTTTGGTGGCCATTGTCCTGAATTGCAAAGGTTTGCAATTTGTATTTTGAGTCAAACTTGCAGTGCATCTGGGTGTGAGTGCAATTGGTCTGTCTTTGAGAGGATTCACACAAAGAAGAGAAACTGTTTGGATCAAAAACGGTTAAATGATCTAGTTTATGTCCAATACAACCTCCGACTCAAACGAAACCATTTGCTGAACAAAAGACCTGATTCAGATCCCATTGTGTTGGAAGACATTGATCCAACATCAGATTGGGTAGTGGAGAGTCATAAAGCAGAGTTTGATCCTGATGAGGATCTTGATTTAGATTTAGATATCGATACATCAGTTGAACTTGAACATGCTGTTCAGTTGAATGAAGATCCCAATCCACCAGCCTCAGTCTCACAGCCAGCAAGGACTCCAGTTGTAGGTGCTTCCTCTGCTCAGCCACGACAGAAGCGCAGCTGCATATCTACTCTATCTCAGCTTGCATCTGCTGCAGTTGCACAGCGTGCTAGTGGTACCACTTCTACAGTTGCAGTTGGAGATGATGATGAGGAGGAGGAGCCATGGGGCCCCCTGTCTGACTCTGATGATGATGATCCAGAAATTGATCGACATGATCTTGGCTCCTCTGGCAGTAGCTATTAGCCAGTAGTACTAGTACTGGACTCTGGTCACCATCAGAGTTTACTTTTGTTGTAAAGGCCATTTCTAGCCTCCTTGGTTATGTGTTTTTTGTTTTGAGTCTTTGATCATGTATGACAATTGACTATGTATTGCCATTGGGTACCATTTTGATATAATGGATTGGTTCATGAGCCTACTTTGATCATATGTTGTCTTCCATCTATATTATAATGCTGTGTGTTTGGAAACATGAATGAAAATCTTTAAAATTATGTTTTTAATCAAAAAAATAAATATTTGATGTATTTTTTACAACGACCGAGTCATTGAAATCGAGCCGACCGAGTCATTACCGTTTCGAAGTCGGAGTCGGAGTCGATCCTCAGCCGAGTCGGAGTTGGAGTCGGAGTTCTAAAACTATGATATCAGGTACCACTTTATCCGGGATATGGTACAACGATGAGCAATAAGGCTCCATCATATTGGGACTGATGAGCTAGTCACCGACATTCTGACGAAGCCCATGGGAAAGATCAAATTCTTAACTTTCCGAGAACGACTAGTAGTCGGGCAGAGACCCTCCTATGAGGGTCCTGTATGATATATACATTGAGCTCTGGGAGCTCCGAGGGGCTTGGGGTACTTCTTGGAGTGATGAGCAACCATACGGTGAGAGATTCAGCCTTCCCCTAGCTGTTATAGACATATTTGGGCACATCAACCCCAAACTCATATGTCGATGATATTAGGGCTCATCAACCCTTAAAAGAGTTGTTTTATACCTTAAAGAAACTTAGTCATTTGAATGCCTCATTCCCCAAAACTTTCATCTCAGAAATCATCCAGAAAGTGCCTAAAACTAAACCATATCTGAAGGCCTTGTGTTAGGGTGAGATGCATCTCACCTGCTACACTGTCAAAATAAGATGCATCACAGTTTGGCCCTTTAGTAAGTGCGATGGGCAAGGTTGGACATATTTCCGAGACAGTTTGTTAATTGGTTGCTCATGGAATCTTCTATAAACTTCTCCTGTGCCACTTGCCTCCCTGAATTCGCCCAAGGATGACTAAGGGAACTAAGAAACCATCTCCAATTCCTCTCTCTTGTGGAACTAATTTCAACAAATGGAATGGCATTCATCATCCCCATTGATGACTCATCCTCTTGCAATCATCTATAAAAGAATCTCCCATCCAAGAGATCAAAAGATTGAATTATTCTGAGTTGTAAGAAAGTGTTGCTAGTTTTAGTATTGAGGCGAGAGCATTGTGTCATTGTTGGTGTGTTCTTGTTGATTCATGAGGTAAAGAAGGCTTGAAGCTGAGAGGATGGCACTAGATCAGAGTTCTTATGGGTTGTAATTCTCCTTGATATCAATAAAGTTCTTCAAGATTTTTCCCAATTGATTGTGTTAATTGTAAATGCATTCATTTGTTTATCATATTTCTGATTCTATGATGTTTATGTTGTGATGGATCATTATGCTTTTACAAGTCTTTGTTTCTGTAGCTGTGCAGGTACTCTCCAAGCGTGTTAAGTAAAGAGAGGAGTTACGAGATCAGCCAAAGGAGAGGGAGATCAAACGAGGATTCAAGCAAAAGTTACAGGTTGGTCCCTCATAGTCTCTTTCTTATCCGTCACTCATAGGAAAGATATTGAATTGCTTTAAACTATTGTTTCTAGGTTAGCTACCAAACCTAAAGGGTTAGTCGTTCGACAAGACACTAATTTTCTCATAAACAAATTGGCAACTCCACTGGGAAAAAGGGGAAAAATCTTGAAGAATTTATGGTATCAAGTCCCTCTTGAACATGACACTTTCACTTCATCTCCATGATTGAGTTGGATTGGGTTATTTCGTTCACCGGTCATCATACCATTGGTCTTTCATACCATCCATCTTTTGGGGTTAACACCACCAATTCATCGCCAACATGTTCAAGAGAAGTCATCCAGTTGAGAAGCCATCCAATCAAGGAGTCATCCAGTTAATGTCTCATACACTGCAATACCTCCAACCTTCATTTTTTTCATGACCGCCATTCCTAAACCTTGTGTCTCGTCAATTTATTTTCACCTCCAGAAATCATTTGCTTCATTTCGTGTCGTAGATGTGGGATACATCAGGGCCCTCCTACGACGAGTCGCTTCTTGTCGACATTAACTCATTATCCAAGAAGTTGACTTAGAAACACCCTTCCAGTACTTTGAAGCTTGTTTACAACAATGGCAAGTTTCTCTCTTCCGACAACAGGTTGACATCAATGGCCTTCAACCGAAAGATTTTGCGTGGTGTTCGACATCGGATCGTGTATTCACACCACGTGAAATGTACTGTAGTACCTTAAGGATCATTATCATCATCGGTGATCCCTCTTGCGTCTATTAACAGCTCACATCATTGGTTGGTAATCAAGCGATGTCTTTCCATGTTCGACCTCAGAACATCTCTTCACATGGTTTGATTTGTACATCGAGCGAAGATTGAACGAGTTTGAAGACCCTGGATCTAGTTTCATCCATCCGGGCTGCGATATATTAAGGGATACAAAGACATCAAATGTACAAAGGCTCTACACAGATGGTCATCCTAATCATGGATTACGACCCTATATCTGTAGAATCACAAGTCCGTATCTATAGACGACTATATGATCTATGTAAATGAAAAGAAAATTTATAAAGCTGAGCATGGGAATGCCTCCCTCAGCTAATTCATGAAAATCATATTATTATCATGTATTGTATTGTAATTGATGCAGGTCACCTTCCAGTTCAAAAATTCTAATCTTCACGATAAAGGATTTCACCTAACATGAACATTTACAACCTCATGCTTTAGGGGGCAACTGTTGTAGACATATTTGAGCACATCAACCCCAAACTCATATGTCGATGATATTAAGGCTCATCAACCCCTAAAAGAGTCGTTTTATACCTTAAAGAAACTTAGTCATCTGAATGCCTCATTGCCCAAAAGTTTCATCTCAGAAATCATCCAGAAAGTGGCTAAAACTAAACCATATCTGAAGGCCTTGTGTTAGGGTGAGATGCATCTCACCTGCTACACTGTCAAAATAAGATGCATCACAGTTTGGCCCTTTAGTAAGTGCGATGGGCGAGGTTGAACATATTTCCGGGACCATTTGTTAGTTGGTTGCTCATGGAATCTTCTATAAACTTCTCTTGTGCCACTTGCCTCCCTAAATTCACCCAAGGATGACTAAGGGAACTAGGAAACCATCTCCAATTCCCCTCTCTTGTGGAACTAATTTCAACAAATGGAATGGTATTCATCATCCCCATTGATGACTCATCCTCTTGCAATCATCTATAAAAGGACCTCCCATCCAAGAGATCAGAAGGCTAAATTATTCTGAGTTGTAAGAAAGCGCTACTAGTTTTAGTATTGAGGTGAGAGCATTGTGTCATTGTTGGTGTGTTCTTATTGATTCATGAGGTGAATAAGGCTTGAAGCTGGGAGGATGGTGTTGGATCAGACTTCTTATGGGTTGTAATTCTCGTTGATATCAATAAAGTTCTTCAAGATTTTTCCCAATTGATTGTGTTAATTGTAAATGCATTCATTTGTTTATCGCATTTTTTATTCTATAATGTTTATGCTGTGATGGATCATTATGCTTTGACAGGTCTTTGTTTCTGTAGCTGTGCAGGTACTCTCCAAGCATGTTAAGTAGGGGGAGGAGTTACGAGATCAGCCAAAGGAGAGGGGGATCAAGTGAGGATTCAAGCGAAAGTTACAAGTTGGTCCCTCATAATCTCTTTCTTATCCGTCACTCATAGGAAAGATATTGAATTGCTTTAAGTTGTTGTTTCTAGGTTAGCTACCAAACCTAGAAGGTTAGTCGTTCAACAAGACACTAATTTTCCCAAAAACACTAGTGGTTTGTTGTATACAAGGTGAGTGGTTCAGCGTTCCCCTATGATACCTCGTGGCAACATGTAGGCAAGATGAGTGGTTCATCCTTCTCCTGCTAAGACATCCTACCCATGTAGTCTGGGACTCATGAGAAGTACCTCTCATCTGGAAAATGAGTAGGGAAATGAGGATAGGGACCATAGTAGTACCGATGGACGCATCATGTAACTACCATACTCCCTATGTGAGGATGATATTGATCTGGGATCAATTGGAACTGACTTCGTGTCAGTAAGAGTGGTATGGGACACTCTATATCTGGAACAGATTTCGGATCAATAAGAGTGGTATGACACACTCACTTCACTGGCACTGATTTCGGGTCAGTAAGAGTGTCATGAGACACTCTCTTTTATCTGGGACTGACTTTGGGTCAATAGAGGATGGTATGATAAATTCTCAACCACTTCTTCTTCTTAATATTTCAGCAGAGCAGTGCATTAATGGCAGAGATAGTACCAACAGATAGATGGACTAGCAGATGGAGTTCTCCATAGTTGAGAGGGATTGTTACAATTGGTAACTAGGGCCAAACTCCATGTGGGTCACCTTATTATGGCCGCTGATATTTTTTTGGGATTCCTCTCACCGAGAGGTGTAGGATTGATCTAACGATCATCCTATTCCAACATGTATTCATGGAGATATGAATTTATTTGTATTCTTCACAATTTGTCAAGCTCGGCTAGCAAGCAAAACAGTGTTTTACACCCGCAGCTTATCATCAACGTGGCATGTTAAAGGAGGAGACCTTATGGCATAAACTCACTCATCTCATCATCTCATTCTTCTCTCTCCTAGCTTGATTACGTATTCGTAGGAGGAGCAGGTCCCTCTCACGTGGGAAGGAGGAGGACGCAGATCTGATTAGGGCAGCGTTGACTTGGGTTGGCCGAGGTGCAAGAGGACAGTTTTGGCAGCATTGACTTGGGTTGACCGAGGTGCATGAGGACAGTTTTGGCAGCGTTGACCAGCGTCGAGGATACTTTGACTGTGGTTTGGGTTGGGTAGCGTCTCCTAGGCTAGCCGCATTTCTGATCAGTAATTCAGACTTTTGTTTGACCACCCTTTGACCAGCGTTGACTGTCAAGGGTTGACCGCAGACCTATCCCTGCGTTGACTGTAGTTTGACCATTATTTCAGATTGTTTTGGGTTGCATATTCTTGTTGTTGGAGGCCGAGTTGACTGAGATTGACTTAAGATCAATTCTGACCTGTTTGACCAACTTTGACTTTGTTGTTTAGGGTTTTGTTGCAGCTGTCATAAAATTACAGATTTGTGTAATTGTACTATCTCTCTCTCTCTCTCTCTCTCCGCTGAATTATTGAAGAATATAAGAAGAATTGTTCAAGGGTTTCCCCGCATTGGGGTTTGTCCCTGGCTAGTGCAACATCTTGTGTTCTCTTGTCCTGGCTTGTCTTCTACTGTTTACATTTATGTTCTATTTGCATTTTACTATCATGTTGATGTGATTGCTATTCTGGAAATTGATATTGGGCTAATAAGAAAATTTGAAGTAAATTGCTTTTAAGCATAGCATAGAACATACCATAATTTAACATGATAATTACACAAGGAAGGATCACCATTCCATTCCAACTTTTCTGCTAAGGGATATTTGGTTCCCTATCAGTGTTGTTTAAAGATTAATAAAATATTTACCAAACTTGCAACCGGAAAAAATCAATGAGGAAAAAGGGCAGAGTTTTAATCAAATCGGGAAAATTTCGTGGATGAATAGGTATCTCATACAAGCAAGAAAAAATCCCTGAAAACCCATAAAAAATAGCATTTTAACGACAAATTGGGGCTCAATCTGATTTGAATCATAAGTCATGGTCACTGAGCTGATATGAAAATGTAATTTTGACTTTGTTGACGAAGCAACCTCGATCAACATGAGTTTCAGAAAAGTTTCAATTGGCTCATTTGAGGGCGTGTATCCATGTCAAACTTGTAATTTATTATTTATATTGTGATCCCTAATTTACTAGTTATTATGTTGCCAGCAAACATCGGTTCGGGGATGGGAACGGGGACGTCCTTTTTTGAAAAAGGGTGTGTGGGTTAGTCGGGGGTATATTATAATTTTATATATAAAATAATAATATATAAATATTATATTTTATAAATTATAATATATATGAATTTGTACATTTTTCAACTTTAAACAAGAAAACTAAAAAATTTATGATTTAAGCTTTATAATATATATATTTAAACATGCACACCATTGCACATTCAACATTCACAATGAAATTTCAAAATTTCTAGTTTTATATCAAGTGCAAATTGGTGTTTACATATTAATAAGAATCATGATATATGTCCATTGTCATACTACATTCAAAATTTGCCTTAAGGCATCTCCAAATAAGAACTAGGAAATTTTAAAATACTAAAATAAAAATAGCTAGTAGTGAACAATGGCTTCCTCAAGCCATGTCATCAACATCCATGTCATCAGCATCTCTCCAGGTAGGAATCACTCTCATCTTGAGGCTCTTGCTCATCCATACCAACTGGAGATAGCTCAATAAGGCTATCTGGTTTTATCTCCTCACCCACACACACATCATCATCTATGTATTGGTCCCATCTCTTGAAAGGACCCTCCTTGTACCCAGGCTCTTTTCGAGATATGAGACGAAGTGTGCTATATGAATGTACACTAAGTTCTTTGCCTTCTTTGAGCCTAATCTATTTCTCTTTACTGAATGGATAACGGCATAAGTACTCCAATTCATCTCGCAAGATGAAGAACTAGCTACCTAGAATATTAGGGGAAGCCCATTAAATCAATTAAAAATTTAAAAATAAAAACTAAAATGAACCCCAAACTAAAGACCCTAATTTTGCGATTCCAAGTATCCATCATCAAGGTTCTTCATACCCATCAAGACAAAAGAACCCAAATTTTTTTAATGGAGAACCTGGTTCTTCGTTGAAGAACCCAGTTCTTATGGGTTCTTCTCAGAATAACCTATATCCGAATTCAGTACTTGGGGACGAGAACCCGAGACGGGTTCGAGAACCCCACCCTTGGGTTCGCGAACTCGTGCAACATAGTTGAGAATGCTATAAGCTTCACTTTTATCCACAATTAACCCTATACTATAATAATTATTGGATTTCTAAGCTTGTCTAAGGCTAGCGTTGTACTGATTAGCCCTGTTACCTACCAAAAGTGGGTGAACCCATAGAGAGATTTTTCTCCTAGATCTCTCTTTAGTCAACAGCGCTTGACAGCCACCAATGTCGTTGATACATTGTGCCATTTGATCTCTACTCCCCGCAACATTCATATGTCCACTCACCCATCTGTTGAGAGCATATGTTAGAAGGTGAGCAATCCTACCCAAAAGGTATATTTTTCATTGTCCAATCAAGTGCTTATGCGTGTTTTTCCTTGGGCATCTTGAGCATGGATTATTGGGTGACTTGGAAGAAGGGTTTTGACCTTGGTTTCGTTCCCTTATCTTAAATAGGGGATTAATCCTCAATCCTAGTCCCCTGGGATCTCCCCTATTGACCTATGGTTTTAGGAAGGGACAACTTGGGAAACCTTGATTTCAGTTGTCTAGTCTCGCTTTCCCATTCCACATTTTTCACCCTTCCGCACATTACAAGTCCTATCTCATCATTTTCTCGCTCTGGGTCCACATGACCACAGGGTCAACATGGCATTGGCACACCCCATCCCCTGGTCCACATGTTTGGGTCAGGCCTACAAATGTTGCCTTGGACGTTGATGCAACTAAAAGAAGTTAAAAGCATATCATGGCCACAAGGAAGAACCAAAAGAAAAAGAATAATATAAAATGCAAAAGATGGTTGTGACATTTAATATAGCACGTGGGCAAAAGCCAAACATGAGCTCTACCCCTTATTTGTAATGTTCCTAAGAAATTAATTGTCCAAGTGACAAGGTAGTATATCGCAAAGTTGTGGGGGAAACCCCCCCCCTCGAGAACCTGCTCCCAATTCACGCTCCACTTGAGTGCTAGTCGAGAGCGCGCTCCTGATATCGCTCCCTGGTTTTTAGGGAGAGATTAGGGGACCGGTCGATAGCAATTGCTCCTTGACCGCTCCAGGAGCGATTTTTAAGAGGGGAAGCGATTGCTCCCGATTGCTCCCCCTCATAAAATACACTCCCATCCAACATCGGAAAAGGAGGTCGCGCGGCCGAGAGAGGGGCGATGGTCGTCGGCAGAGAGGGAGAGGAAAGGGGAGGAGGAAAGGGATAAAAATACCCTCTCCCCTCACAATTTCATCCATTGGAGAGAGCAACAAGAGCAAGAGAGAGTTTGGAGCTTGGAGAGAGCAAGAGAGAAGAGCTTGGAGGAGCTTGAGGAGCTTGCAAGGGAGATTGAAGCTTGGGATTGAAGGCCAAAGAGGTAGGATCTACACTCTAATCTAGCATTTTTTTAATGTTCATTGCTAAATATTAATTAAAAAAAAAAACTCTATTTCCCATTCCCATTCCTCCATTTTTGTGCAGACTCAAAACTTCAAAGTTCAAACACCATGGTTATATGGCTTGGCATTTTCTTCTTCTTGGTTCCTTTTTTGGTTATTATGGTGTTGGAGAGTAGAACAAGGAGGGTTGATCATGATGAAGAAGTGGGTTATAGTGGATTTGATGAAAACCCTGGAGAGGAGTACCTTGGTGAGGAGGAAAAGAGTGAACATGATGAGGCCCCAAAAACTAAACAAGACCAAACCCCATTGTGGAAATTTGTTTCTAGGTCTGAAGGAGGGAAAGGGGGTGGAACCACTAAATTTGCATGCCCCCATTGCAACAAAACTTACACATGTTCATACACCTGTGCCAAAAGGCACCTCTGTGGGAAAAGGCCATGGGATGAAGATAAACCAATAGGAATCAAAACTTGTGCAAGTGTGTCAGCAACAGATAGAGCCAAATACATAAGGGAAGAGGAGGAAGCCCAATACAAATCTAAAAATTCAAAGGGTTTCTTTGAACATAGCTCACAATCACATCAACATGCACAAAGAACTCCTTCAGCATTCTCCCATGGTAGTGGATATGGAGGCACAGGAACAAACATCTCTTTAAGGCATAGAACCATATCAGATTTCCTTGACGAAGGGTGTAGCAATGAAGTGGATTCAAAATTTTACCAATTTCTCTATGCATGTGGGATGCCATTCAATGTTCTTCACTCACCTTATTGGCATGAAATGGTTTCTGCCATAAATGATGCCCCCAAAGGATACAAGAGCCCTGGGTATGACAAGGCTAGAACCATTGGACTTGATCATGAAAAAGAAAAAATATCACATTTTTTTATTAGAATGAGAAATTCTTGGACTGAGCATGGGGTGTCCATTGTATCTAATGGATGGACAAATGTAAAAGGAAAGCCATTGATAAGTGTTCTTGGTGTGTCTGTTACTGGTGCCATCTTTCTTTCGGCATATGATTACTCAGACAAGTTCAAGACCGGCATCAACATTGCAGAACCATTAATTTAAACAATGGAACGTATTGGGCCATACAATGTCATCCAAGTCATCACTAATAATGTTGCTAATTGTAAGGCAGCAAGAGCAATTATTGACGATAAATACCCCAACATATTTTGGTCTAGGTGTTTGGTTCACACAATGAACCCTTTGATGCATGATATTATTAAGAACAAAAACCAATGGATTGGTGATTTGTACAAGAGAGGCAAACAAATGATAAAATTTATTACAAATCATAGCAATACCCATGGGTTTTTTTCGTAGTCACTCGAGATTGGATTTGTTGAAGATTGCGAAGACTAGATTTGCTAGTTATTACCTCACCTTCAAGCGCCTTTTGAAAGTAAGAGAGTCATTCGCTAGCATGGTATCAAGTCCACACTAGCAGGTATTAAAGGACAGGGATACAAATGCAGTTGACAAGCAAGGTTTTGACCAAGTGGAGCAGACCTCTCTTGATTGTCTGTTTTGGGCACGTTAAAATTGGCAACTAGGGCCAAACTCCATGTGGGCCATCGTATTTATGGCAGCTGATATTTTTCTTGGATCGCTCTCATCGAGAGGTGTAGGATTGATCTAAAGATCATCCCATTCCAATAAGTATTCATGGAGATATGAATTTATTTGTGTTGTGGGACAATTCGTCAAGGTCGGTCAGCAACCAAATAACCCCCACATGTGCTCAACGTTTTAGTATAAAAGGAGGTGACTTGAGAGTCATTTGTACACACACTTCACTCTTGATTTCTCTGCACTTGTTTTGGGTTTTAGTGGAAGAGAAGTCAAGGAAGCCCTAGACGCAAGAGGAAAGGAGACTAAGGGAGCTGCCCTAGAAGAGATGCCCTAGCCCTAAACACTATCTAAAGAGACCTAGACGCAAGCACAATGGACGCAGTCATGAAGGATGATTATCATTGGAGAGAGGCACTTGCATTGCCCTAAAGGTAGCTCTCATATGCAGCCCTAAAAGAGGCCTTATCACAGATAAAGAGACGTCCTAATTACAGTCAGAAAGGAGAAGCCTTATCACAGTCATAAAGACCTTAACGAAGTCATAAATAACGACCTTAACATTGTCTTGAAGGAGAAGCTTCAATGCTGTGAAGGAGGCTTCCATAACGCTGTATGGAGAGGCCTAAACGCAGTTCTAGAGTGACCCTAACCACAGTCTTAAGGATGCCCTAACCAGCAAAGAAGGACAAAACAGCATGGGTTGTTTCAAGGTCATTTTGTGAAGGCTGAGTTGTTGTTAGGAGGGCCGAGGTAGAGGAGGGTTGTTTTGGGTTTGATGTGTGGGCCATAAGCTACAACAAGGTTGTGTGGTAGGCTGCAGGCCATACCACCACGGCAAAGGATAGCATGAGTTGTCTTGGGGTCATGTTATGCCCTAATCTTCAGCGTGGAGGCAGAGGGTTCACACTAGGGTAGGCCGCAGAGATTAAGGGTTGTTTGGGTGACTGTTTGAGGGTTGTTACAACAGCCTGAGGTGCCCTAACCAGTCACTATCACAACAGTAGCGGAGAAGACTTGGAATCGCAGTTTGTGTGGTGTGTTGGGTCAATGTTGTGACTAGATTTAGATCAGTGTTGCTGGTACTTGGTGCAGCGAGTACATGATGCAGCAATGGTTCATGGTGGAGCATGGTACATGGGACAACAAGTACATGGTGCATCAATGGTACTTGGGACAGTATGCTACATGGGACAACAAGTACATGGTGCAACAAGGTGCAGCAATGGTACTGGGACAGTAATGATACTTGGCGCAGCAAGTACATGGTGCAGCGATGGTCCATGGTGGAGAAATGGTACATGGTGCAGCATTGGTACAGCAACAAGAGCTGCAACAAGAACATGTTGTACAGTGCAACATAGTGCACAAAGGAGCAGCAATGCATAGCATAGCTCAGGATAGTACAGCAGTACAAGGATGGGTACAGTCATGATTAGTGAAGCATAATGAGATGCAGCATAGTGATGATGGGTGCAGCATGATGCAGCATAGTGAGGCGCAGCATGATGATGAGGAGCAACACAATGATAGGTGCAGCATGGTGATCGAGTCACCTTGGAGAATCAGTTGAAGCAACATGTCTTCAACTGAGTTCAGCGACCTCATGTATCATCTTCTTAGAGATGACCTATGTTCTTAATTAGATAAGTCAAAGTGTTGACTTCTGTTGTATATGTATTATCTTTCTCTCTCTCTGTTGAACAATTGAAGAACATATAAGAAGAATTGACCAAGGGTTTCCCTATATTGGGGTTTGTCTTTGGCTAGCGCCACATCTTGTGTCCTCTTGTCTTGGCTTGTCTTCTGCGATTTATATTTATGTTCTATCTGCAATTTACTATTATGCTAATGTGATTGCTAAACTAGAAAAGATATTGAGCTAATTGTGAAAATTGAAATAAATTTCTCTAAGCATAGAACACACCTAAAATTAACAACGTGAGAGGCAAGTATTGGAAATCACCAAGCCCATTTATAACATGATTCGATTTGTAGATACAGATAAACCAGTGATTGTGGAGGTGTATGAGAAAATGGATACCATGTTGGGGCAAATAAAAGATATTGTTCAGAAAGATGATCTCAACTTGTATACACAGATTCACAATTGTGTGTGTATAGGGTGGAATAAACTTAATCTTCCACTACATGCCTTGGCGTATATCCTTATGCCAAAATACTACTCTCCAGCTTGGTTGGGTCAACCTACACATAGGGGTGGGGTTAGGGTCAAACCCCATACAAATCCAGAGGTATCCACAGGATATATGCAAACATTAGACAGGCTAGTACCTAACAAGGAGGAGTGTGCTAATCTACATCTTGAAATAGGCAAATACTTCAGTTTCACTGGTTTGTTTGGTTCTTTGTATGCTATGGAAGATAGAGACAGATTTGATGCTCTCACATGGTAGGAAGCATATGGCGGCATTGGACTTTTGCCAAAATTGGCAAAAACAGTTCTCTCATAGGTTGTAAATACTTCTTCTGCAAAGAGGTGTTGGAGCACCTACAACTTCATACATAATGTGAGAAGAAACAGACTCAATGAAAACCGGGCAGAAAGCTTGGTTTATGTGCACTACAACTTGAGGTTGTTGAGTCATTATTGTGATCGAGCTTACGAGGATCCAACATATAAAATTTGGGACAACCACAGAGGTGTTGGAACACCTACAACTTCATACATAATGTGAGAAGAAACTGACTCAATGAAAACTGGGCAAAAAGCTTGGTTTATGTGCACTACAACTTGAGGTTGTTGACTCATTATTGTGATCGAGCTTACGAGGATCCAACACATAAAATTTGGGACAACCACCCAAAGGACGATAATTTGGAGGATGGAACCTTACATCTTGTAGAATTGGAAGCATAACTTATGAGAGATGATGATGAAGCAACAACAACCATGCCACCCCCACCTTCCAACAGAAGTGCCAGTGCCCGAATTTTAAGTATTGTTCCTTTGTTGTCGTCGCCTCCATCTACATCCTCAAGTGGAGGGCATGTGCCTTTTGATTCTAGTCATGGGACTGTGCGGGAGGACTCCTAGAAGACCAACACGACCTGCTCAAAAATTAGACATTTCTTATGCCAAGAGGAAGCTGTAGATAATAGATTTACTTGTATTTTCAAGTTTCTAGTAGTTTTAACAATTGTTGACTCTTTCATATTTATTATGATATTTTTTGTAAACAATTATCAATATATGACAATTTAAGTTTGGAGATTGAAGTTGGCAATTATAACTCATTGGTAATGAATTATGGATATGATGTTTTGAGAAAGTTGAAAGTTGTTTCATTTCATGTTACATATTCTTTGTTGTAATGGTTACACTTAGCTTACAAGTACAACTTTGGTGATGAATTATGATAAATACTATATATTGAATTTTGAAAGCTTGAAACTTTAAGATTGATGAATCATGAGACTCGACATGTTGTACGTTACTAACGTGTAGACGTGGTTGATGAAGATTATAACTTCTAGATGATTTTTGTTATATGGTTCAATCTATGTTTTTAATTCTTTTTATATCTAATTCATCATTCTACATGCTTTTGTCGACATATATGTATCAATATATATATATAATCGCTCCCAAACAAGGAGCTTCTGAAAATGTCGCTCCTGCTTCCAAGTAAACTTGGTAATAGGTATATCAATCCTCGTAGGTTATAGTCCTCCATAAAGGGGAAAACACCAAAATACGCAATGTCTGGACGAGTTTTGCGACAGTTGGGCGAAGAAAACCAATATTGGAGCTTGGAGTAAAGCTTACTCAATCATTTAAGAAGAAGAAACCCCTCTAGGAAATCTATAAATAAAAGAGGGATGAATTCATTTTGGGCATCAAGTGTGGATCAATTTCATTTGTTTCTTGAGCATTAGCTCTAAGGTTTTTAAAACCCCTTTTCCTCTTGTCAATTTCAGTGATGAACGATTCCACCCTAGTTGACACCATTCTCTTTTTCTCTCTATTTTGGCACAAGACTATTTTCTAAAGGAGGAGTGAAATTCTTTGTCAGATTGATCTTTGTTCTGGGCATTGGAAAACTATTAGAAGACAGCAAATTTAGTTAGGGTTTTTGGTTATTGATCTTGGCACAATAAACGTCATCTAGGAGAGCGAGGTTTTCCTAAATTTTGTCCTGGCACAGGTCAATCATCCGAAAGGCAACGAAAATTCTTGATTGGCTCTTGTTCTGGCACAAGAAAGCTTTCTAGAAGCGCGGTGAAGTTCTATGTGATCTTGATCGTTTTCTTGGGCACAATCATATCATTGAAGAAGAAACAAGGTCCTATAATTATTCTTGAAGTTTTGTGAGGAAGGAAGTCTGGCCAAAATCTCCTCCTAAGACTAAAGTCAAGCGAGTATATTTCCCTAAAGTAGACGAGACTGCTGAGGGCAGAAAAAACGTAGTTCTAGCGTAGTTCGTGTTTGAAGTCAATTTGATATCTTCTATTATGACTATTATTAAAGTTCACTAAAGAATACTTTGACTATTTGAATTTTTCTGTTGCAATTGAAATTTTTTATTGAAGCCTTAATACCTTAAGAGATTCGAGGGCAAAAAATTAACCTAGCTCACTACAGTGGTATCAGCGCATAAATCCTACCAGGCTAGATGATAATTAAAAATGGTACCACCAGAAGTCATTTTTTGGCAAAGGAATGCAGAGTCTTGGAGAAAACTGAAAGAGCAACAAGCAAAGATTTTGAGGAAGATGGAAGAACAGCAAGCAAAAAATACCAACAGGCTACAAGAATGGAACAAAAGATCATATTGACAAATAGAGGGGCAGCGTTGAGAGTCATGGGACTCCCATCATGTGCAAAGTATCAATTCATGCCATGGGCACCCTCAGCACCTTCAAGTAGTTTGTTCATTGTCGGACTATATACACATGATGATGCACTTAGACTAGTGTGTCCTAGCCAGCTTGGCAATGATCACATGGTTTGGCAGCTAATCCAAGGCCCATAGGAGGTTTGTCTCACCCCTTGAGACATGAGAGGGCAAGCACCATCGTCAGAGCCCTCAGTATTGGAACATTACAGACTATGTTATTATCATGAGACCCACGAGACCAATTTATGTGCCCCCAACTCACTTTGGGGCCCCACATGATGACTTCCATGGAGCCTAAAGGGCCAACCCCTTGTCCATGATTTTTGGAGCCCTCTCACACATTTTGGCACCAAGAGGAATTAATGTGGCCCTCCAACGGCCCTACATCAACGTGATGTCATCAATTCGACTAGCATTTGGATGGTTATTTCATAATTTGTAAAAGCTACTAGATTGGCTTATGACCAAGACATGTGTTTTGCACATTTTTATAATGTTAGGGGCCTTAGCCTAATAATTCGACCTAGTAGGACTCATATAAATAGAACATAATTTCATTTGTATTGGATCATCATCACACTTGGGAATTTCGGCCTTCTTGGAAAAATTCGCACTTTTCCTTTGGATTAGCTATTGGATGCCTTGGATGCATTTTATTTTTGAAGCTACAATTCGATCTACTTCGGAGCAATCTCTTGATTTGTAGATGGATATATCACATTGTCATCTTGTAATCTTGTAAGTGCCTTACATTGAAGTTTTGCTTTTGATAAAATGTCTAATGTATGGAATTGTTGCAATTAGATTAATGTTATAGTGTGCCCTAATTGTTGAATATTGATTTTGAAAGCTATCTGGTTGGCAATTGCATATGTTACTCGTAGCATGATATGTGATGAATGTTCCTAGTGGGTGGAGCATTGTTTTTCTTCCAGAAAACTCCATAAATTTTAGTGAGTAATTGTTGAGTGTTGGTAGTTAGGGTATCAACTTTTGGCCTCCTTAAGGATGATTTTGGCAAATCTAGAGCATCTAGGACTCCATAGCTCAAGGTATAAGGCATTGGCCCAAGTCATTTGGTGATCGAACCTTTGCTTCTCCATAATTTCTTCTTTTCAAATTCCAGTCCTCTCTTCTTACACGATTAGGCTAGGACATAGATCGAATTGCATTAGAGCATGAATTTCTGGATTCCTAGAGCACATAATCAAGCTTAAGGTCTTGTCTACAAGACCTCCAAGTTTGGTTAGCATCCCTTGAGTTTTCATCCATAAAAACTCTTGCCCTAGGTGTGCCCCAAAAGGAAAACCATAACTTGTATTTGTTGGACACAGATTGTCATTGATGTCAATATGGCAATATTCGAGGAGAAAACAAAGCCACCAGAGCAAAGAGAGCAAAGAGCAGACAAAGCCATTGGAGGAAGCTGAGAGCATATCGGAGTGCAAACATATATATGCATGCATTTAGACAGCGATCAGGGGCCATATATGCCACAAAATACACTATTGGGAGCTATCGAGAGGATTATAGTGTATATGCAGGCGGAATACACTATCGGGCACAAAACTCATATAGATATATATATATATATATATATATATATGCGTTTACACTATCGGCGGCATAAACATATATATATATACTATCGGCAGCAAAAACCATACATATATGAAATACACTATCGGAGGCAGAAGTGTTAACGCTATCAGGCCGGTAGAACCCATATCGCATCACCCCTATGTGTTTACTTGTTTATCGCCAAATGCATTTTACACAGAGAAATCACGCTAAACACTTGGCGGATTCGGAAAGCAGACTTGAAACTTTATACATGGGAGTGTTGAGTTGTAATGGGTCTGGCACATAATATCGCATCGCTATAAGTGAGTGGTCTGCGTTAAGGTCTAGACCTGGACCTTACGATTTGCGACTGTCGACATATATCGCATCAGCACTTCGGGAGCGGAGTTACAACGTGTTAAGTAGCCCATTGCAATCGCTGATAGCGATTAGCGATATCGCATCGGCCCTCCGCCAAGGGCAACCCCCAATTGCAATACATATACACGCGGACCCGCTACAACATTGTGTTATGGGTTCATAATATATTGGATTCACCCATTGCAATGATACACAAAGCCCTGTCCTCTTACAACTGCCGACTGCGACTTCACTGCGTACCGATACAATATAGATGCAGGTGTAATATTTTTTGAAGTCCGCACTTTAGTCTTTTTTGCCTAATTTGCTCCTATTTCCTGTGTAATTGAATATTTGGCTTGCGTGGTGTTTGGAGGCAGAAATACACTAAGGGATCCTCCCGATGGTTTAGGAGGCCTGAACAATAGCTCAGAAGGCTAGAATCAAGCCGATTGCAATTGCAACAGGACGTGGCATGTTCGTTAAATGAAACAGTCTCGGTGGATGTCTGTTATCATTGAAAAAAACGGGCCTATGTTACAGTTTTAACACATAGTGACCGAAAAGCTAGGAAGCTGAATGGAAAGCCAGCTTAGAGGAAGCCACAACGACCAAGGAGGGAAGCCAAAAGATCAAGCGAGTCAGAGGAAACGACAGCGACCGAGGAAGAAGCCAAAGAGGCAGTGGAAAGCAGAAACGAAGATTCAGAGGCATCTGAAATACATGAAAACATAAAAACAATGAGAGATGGAGATTGATGCATGTATAATCAGTGAGAGAGGAGGCCGAAGAACAGGCAAGAGGCAGGAGAGGCCTAAGAAGCAAGAGAACAGGAGAAAAGTAGAACCTCAGCAGGCTTGGGAGCAGAGAACTGCAGTAGAACAGTTTATATCAGGTTTGGGTTTGGAGCCCAAGAGGTTGGAGCCTCAGAACTGAACAGGATTGAAATCCTTGGGAGTTGGTGCTCCTAAGTGCAGAACTATTGCAAGACAGAGTTGGTGCTCTGGAGGTTGGAGCCTCACTAAAGTCCAAGTTGGAGCTTGGCAACTAATTGCAACCAGTTATATATATATATATATATATATATATATATATATATATATATATTTATTTCATTGCACTGTTTTGTGTTAATAAAAGCATTAATTCCAGCTATATAATTTCTGTGTTCCAATATATATATATATATATGCTTTTGGTAAACAACAAGAAAAACAAAAAAAAAGATATTGATTCACGATAATATATATATATATATATATATATATATATATATATATATATATATATGCTTTGGGTAACAACAAGGAAAACAAAAAAAAAAAAATACTGATTCACCCCCCCTCCATTCTTAGTATTTCCAACAATTGGTATCACAGCAGGCTTCTTCATACTAGCCTAACAGCTTGAAGAAGGATCCGCAGCCATGATGAGAAATCACGAAGCATCAGGAAGATCTCCTCTATTCAATGGCACTAACTTTGGTTTATGGAAAAAGAGAGTGACCTACTACTTAATGTCCCTTGGACCTAAAGTTTGGCATTTTGTTCAAAATGAGAACCAAATGCCTACCACTCTTCCAACAGATCAAGACGAGAGGAAAGCCTACATTGCAAATGCAAAAGCCTTGAACTCCATCACTAGTGGAATCGCTGATTCGAAGTTTACAAAAGTTATGAATTGTAACTCTGCCAAAGAAAATGTGGGATAAGCTAGTTGGCTTATACGATGGAGACTCAAAAGTCAAGAAGGCAAAGCTTCAAACTCACAGAAGACAATTTGAAAGTCTGAGGATGGAAGATGAAGAAGATATTACAGCATAACTCCTTCGAGTAGCTAGAGTGGTCAACTCCCTTAAAGGATTGGACGAAAAAATTGAAGAAAGTACCATTGTTCAAAAGGTATTAAGATATCTTCCAGACAGATTTGACTCCAAAATAAGCGCCATAGAAGAAGCAAAGGATCTAGATACTCTCAAAATGGATGAACTCCATGGAATCCTCACTGCCTATGAGATGAGGAAAGGTGGCCCAAGCTCCAAAGATGCAGCATTCAAGGCTTCAAAATCAAAGAAGGGGAAAGAATCACTATAGTGATGACTCTAATGTGGAATCCAAATTGGCTCAATTTGTACGGAAGCTAAAGAGAGGATCTAAGCTAAAAGGTAAGTACCTTCTTATCTGTTTCAAATGTGGAAAAATAGGTCATTATGCTACAAAATGTCCTCATAAACATGATAGTGATGATGAAGGAAATTCTAAAAGAATGGCACACAAAAAGAAAGGATTCAATAAGAAGAACTTCTTCTCTAAGCAAGATGAGTCTGATGAGGATGAGTTTGTAGTCATCAAAAAGAAATCAGATGAGGAAAGTGACCATGATGAAAGCCAAGAAACATTATTCATGGCTTTCACAAATGATGATGACTCAGGGCTAGCAGGAAATGTAGATGAACTCTTAATAAGTGCCATTGAAGAAAATGAGAAACTCCAGAATAAAATCATTTCTCTCAAGGTAGAAAACGAGGAAACAAGAAGAATAGAAGATCTCTTAGAAACAAAGCTAAAAGAAAAAGAAGAAACTTGTGAAGAACGTGAAGCTGAAATAGTATCTCTGAGGAAGGAATTGGAGCAAGTTAAAAAGGGTTGGAAAAGATCTCAAATACTTGAGACTATCCTAAAAATTCAAAAACCTCAACATGACAACTCTGGAATAGGTTTTAAAGGAGAACCTTCAATCACTAAGAATAGTGTGAAAAGCTATGCCAATGCACTTTCCAGCAATCCAAAAGAAAAAAAACTATGTCATCAAAAGCACATCCCAGATCCAATGAATGAAGAGAGAATTACTCCAAAGAAGAATGTGGAGTCGAATCAGGGATAATACAGCAACTACAAACCAGTATTCCACCGAAGGCCCATCTCAAATCCAAAGAATGAGGCGGGAGTAATTCCAAGGAAGGAAATTGACTCAAACCATGGCTGCTATAACAGGTACAAAACTATCTTTCTTGGACACCGTTTTCACTGTAAAAAATTCGGTCATCAAGCCAAACATTGCATGGCTCATAGAAGTGAAACACCAAAGCTAAAGGACCGAATAATCAATTCATATGCCCCCAAAAGGCAGGGACAAATCAAAACCTTCAACTCGTTTGATCCCTTGACCAAATTTGATCTAATTGCTCATTATGCTACAATAATGGACACTTTGAACAAAACTGCCCACTCAAAGGAAGAAAACCGAGTAGTGAGAAACCCAACATGGATAAATGCGGCCTCGCTCTAATTGCTCAAAATAATGAAAATCATTGATTTGTGGATAGTGGGTGCTCCAGACACGTGACAGGGGACAAAAGGAAGTTTGTCTCATTAAGCAAAAAGGAAGGAAATGTGTCCTTTGGAAATGGATCTCGCAGAATTGCGGGAAAAGGAACTATTACTCTTATCAATGGAAAAGGAAAAGCTCAAGATGCTTCGCTAGTAGACGAGCTCAAACACAACCTCCTAAGTGTTAGCCAAATCTGTGATCAAGGACATAAGGTTGTCTTCAGCACCAAAGACTGTGAAATAAGGAACTCTTCCTCAAGGGAACTTGTGGCAAAAGGGGTTAGAACACCAGACAACATTTACATTCTGAACAAGATTCAAGAAAATAAAAGCTACTTGAGTCAAACAGATGAGAGTTGGTTGTGGCACAAGTGACTTGGACATACAAGCTTCAAAAATCTGTTCAATATCAGCAGGATTAGAGTTGTACGAGACATTCCAAGGCTATTCAAACCAAATCAAGGAGTATGTGGTCCATGTCAACATGGAAAGCAAACCAGAACCAGCCACAAGATAAAGGAGCTCTCTACATCAAAGCCCTTGGAGATCATCCCTGTTGATTTGTGTGGACCAACTAGAAATTAGGCACTCCAAGGAGAAAGCTACTTTGTGTTATTTGTTGATGACTATACTAGAATGATGTGGATATATTTTATAAAACATAAATCTGAAACTTTTGAGTGTTTTAAGAATCTAAAGGCTCTTGTAGAAAATGAAAAAGACTCAAAAATTAAGTGCCTCAGAACAGAGAGAGGGGGAGAATTCACATCAAAAGAGTTTAATGAGTTTTGTAATATTCATGGAATTAAAAGGGAATTCTCTGCTGCCAGAACACCCCAGCAAAATGGGGTAGTTGAAAGGAGAAACAGGACAGTTCAAGAAATGGAAAGAACGATGTTATTAGCAGCAAACTTGCAGCCCAAATTCTGGAGAGAAGCAGTCGGAACAGCTGTCTATACCCTGAATCGGACTCAATTACGACCAAATTGTGAAAAAACTCCTTATGAATTATGGAAAGGAAGACCTGCTTCAGTAAAGTACTTCAAGATCTTTAGAAGCAAGTGCTTCATAAAAATCAATGATGGCTCACCAAGTAAGTTTGATTCTCAGGTTGATGAAGGGATATTCCTTGGATACTCTCCACGGAGCAAAGCCTACAAGTGTTACAATTTTCGACTAAAGAAAATAGTGGAAAGCATTGATGTAAAGGTTAATGAAGACCTTCCAGAAAAAGAAATTGAAGAACATGGAGATGATCTTCTCATTGAAGAAGAAGAACCTAAAGAAGAAGAAATAGATCAAGAAGAAGAAGAAGAGGAAAAAGAACCACCTCATACCCCTTCAAAGATGAAGTTTCTCCAAAAATATCATCCAGAAGAGCAGATTAATGGCAATAGAGATGAAGGGATGCAAACCCGAAGAAAGACGATAATTACACCAAAGAGAAACATTATTGCTCTTCTACCCATGACAGAACCAGAAACATTTGCACAAGCAAGTAAGGAGCTTCATTGGGTAAAAGCCATGGAAGAAGAAATGTCCCAAATTGAGAAGAATGAGACATGGGAGCTGGTACCTCGTCCAAAGGACAAAAACATAGTAGGAACCAAATAGGTGTTCAAAAATAAAATGAATGAAGAAGGACAGGTTATCAAAAACAAGGCAAGGCTTGTCTGCAAAGGCTATTCACAAATTGAAGGAATTGACTTTGAAGAGACATTTGCACCAGTGGCTCATATGGAAGCTATTAGGATGCTCTTGGCATTTGCTTGGTCAAAAGGATTAAAAATCTATCAAATGGATGTAAAATCAGCATTTCTAAATGGGGAACTCAAGGAAGAAGTCTACATGGAGCAGCCAAAAGGGTTTGATCTAACAGAAAGAAAGGACTTAGTTTGTAAGTTGAAAAAGGCTTTATATGGGTTGAAACAAGCTCCTAGAGCTTGGTATGCAAGATTGGATCACTATCTACAACAAGAAGGCTTCAAAAAGGGAGGGGCTGGAAGTAATCTATACATAAAGACAAATGAAGGTAAGTTACTAGTTACTCTTGTTTATGTCGATGATCTGATTTTTGCTAGCAATAATGATGAAATGAGCCATGAATTTTCTCAAAACATGTCAAAAGAGTTCGAGATGTCAATGATAGGAGAGCTATCTCACTTCCTTGGATTTCAGTATCTCAAACCAAAGCAGGAGTGTGTATATCTCAAGCCAAATATCTAAAAGACATGCTCAAAAGATATGGAATAGAGGATTGTGCACCCATGAGCACACCTATGACCACAAACTGCAAATTGAGCAAAGATGATGACTCCCCTCCAGTAGATGCAACTCATTACAGGTCAATAATTGGAGTCCTTCTATACTTAACAGCTACAAGACCAGACATAATGCAGGCAGTAGGAATAGTGGGAAGATTTCAATTTGCTCCCAAATAATCCCATTTATTAGCTGTAAAAAGAATTCTCAAATCTCTGAAAGGAACTATTGATTTCGATCTTTGGTACCCTAAGAGCTCAACACTAACTGTAACTGCATACACCGATGCTGATTGGGTTGGAAGTGTAGATGATCGGAAAAGTACTAGTGGAAATGTGTTCTTCCTAGGAGACTGTTTAGTATCCTAGCTCAGCAAAAAACAGTCATCCACATCATTATCCACAACCAAAGCTAAGTATATCGCTGCAACAGATTGTTGTACTCAAATACTATGGATGAAGGAAGCTCTAAAAGATGTCAACATAGGTACAGATCAACGGATTACCATCTATTGTGACAACACAAGTGCTATCAGTCTTAGCAAAAATCCAGTGATGCACTCAAGGACCAAACACATATCAATCAAGTATCATTTCCTTTGTGAACAAGTAGCTGAACAAAACATCGTCTTGGAATATATCAGTACTAAGGAGTAGATAGCTGATATTTTCACAAAACCTCTTCCTAAAAAGGCATTTGAACATTTGTGTCAAAAGACGGGGGTTATCTCTTTATCATCACTCAAATTCATTCATAAAGATGTAGCAAGACAGGGGGGAGCAGTTTGACGGGGGGAGTCCATATGCATTCTTTTGACATTGATGTCAAAGGGGGAGAGCAGAAGAATATTGCCATCAATAACAAAGGGGGAGATTGATGGACACAAATTGTCATTGATGTCAATATGGCAATATTCGAGGAGCAAACAGAGCCACCAGAGGAGCAAACAAAGCAAAGAGCAGACAGAGCCATTGCAGGAAGCAAACAGAGCCAGCAGAGAGCATATCGGAGCGCAGACATGTTAATGCATGCATTTAAATAGCGATCAGGTGCCATATATGCCACAGAATACACTATCGGGAGCTATCGAGAGGATTATAGTGTATATGCAGGCGGAATACACTATCGGGAGCAGAACTCATAGA
>APFE031438686.1:9937-55033 GCA_000404065.3 Pinus taeda | reverse complement strand
AGCGGCATAAACATATATATAGGCCATTTACACTATCGATGGCAAAAACCATACATATATGAAATACACTATCGGAGGCAGAAGAGTTAACGCTATCGGGCCCATAGAACCCATATAGCATCACCCCTGTGTATTTACTTGTTTATCGCCAATGCCTTTTTACACAGAGAAATCATGCTAAACACTTAGCGGATTCCGAAAGCGGACTTGAAACTTTATACATGGGAGTGTTGAGTTGTATCGGGTCCGACACATCAGCACAAGTGAGTGGTTTGCATTAAGGTCTAGACCTAGACCTTGTGATTTGCGACTGCCGACATATATCACATTGACACTTCGAGAGCGGAGTTACAACGTGTTAAGCGGCCCATTGCAATCACCGATAGCAATTAGCGATATCACATCGGCCCTCCGCCAAGGGTAACCCCCGCTTGCGATACATATACATGCGAACCTGTTGCAACATTGTGCTATGGGTTAATAATCTATCGCATCCGCCCATCACAATGATACACAAAGCCCTGTCCTCTTACAAGCGCTGATTGCAACTTCACTACGAACTCGATACAGTATAGATGCAGGTGTAATATTTTTTGAAGTCTGCCCTTTAGTCTTTTTTGCCTGTTTTGCTCCTATTTCCTATGTAATTGAATATTTGGCTTGCGCGGTGTTTGGAGGCAGAAATACACTAAGGGATGCTCTCGACGGTTCATGAGGCCTAATCGATAGCTTAGAAGGCTAGAATCAAGCCGATTGCGATTGCGATAGGATGTGGCATGTCCGTTAAATGAAACAGTCTCGGTGGATGCTCGTTATCATTGAAAAAAACGAGCCTGTGTTACAGTTTTAACACACAGTGACCAAAAAGCCAGGAAGCTGAATGGAAAGCCAGCTCAGAGGAAGCCACAGCAACCAAGGAGGGAAGCCGAATGATCAAGCAAGTCAGAGGAAACGACAGCGACCGAGGAGGAAGCCAAAGAGGTGGTGGAAAGCAGAAACGAAGAGTCAGAGGCATCTGAAATACATAAAAACAGAAAAACAAGGAGAGATGGAGATTGATGCATGTATAATTAGTGAGAGAGGAAGTCGAAGAACAGGCAAGAGGCAGGAGAGGCCAGAGAAGCAAGAGAACAGGAGAAAAGCAGAACCTCAGCAGGCTTGGGAGCAGAGAACTGCAGCAAAACAGTTTATATCAAGTTTGGGTTGGAGCCCAAGAGGTTGGAGCCTCAAAACTGAATAGGATTGAAATCCTTGGGAGTTGGTGCTCCTAAGTGCAGAACTATTGCAAGACAGAGTTTGTGCTTTGGAGGTTGGAGCGTCACTGAAGTCCAAGTTGGAGCTTAGCAACTAATTGCAACCAGTTATATATATATATATATACAATTAATATATATATATATAATAGATATATATATTGTAATTAGTTCATTACATTGTTTCTGTTAAAAAAGCATTAATTCCAGCTATCTATTTCTGTCCATAATATATATATGTGGGTGTGGTGTGTGTGTGTGTGTGTGTGCTTTTGGTAACAACAAGAACAACAAAAAAAAGAAATATTGATTCACCCCCTACCCCCCCAACAGTATTTCCAACAGCGTTACTTTGACTTGGGGACTTCTTTTAGGATTGTAGGGGCTTAGTATTCATTGGAATAAATCATAAGAAGCCCTTTCTTTTCCTTGTCTTGATCTCAAGAGTGCCCTAGGTCTCGTACAAGTTCCTTTTAGTTCTCTTAAAGCGAGTGAAAGCCTTTTTGAAGTGCCATACTATCATAGAGAGCTTCCCTTGAGAGATCCCACCTCATCACCTAACACCATTAACCCTAGAGTATCAATCACAGGTGATTATCTATCTACATAGACTCCTCCCATTGGTGAAACTTTTTAAAGAGAAAGGGGCATTGGTTGAGGTGATAGTGGGCCATTGTCCCATTATTATCACTTAATCTAGCTCTTTGACCCATAGGTTGTGCTTCATTAAGAGCCTGCTAGATTGTGTGGTAGCAGGCCCATAGCCCCTCCTAGGGAAAGAACCCTACTCTAAAGTTGTGTATAAATTATTAAATACACAACTCCCATTTGTAATTGATCACCATGTAATTCTCATTTATTCTTAATAAAGTGTTTTGCCTAAGGAAACCTATCAAGTGTAGCACTCTCTCTTGTGCATAGGTTTATTTCTTTCCCTAGCACATTTGTTCATGGGCTCTCTCTCTCTATAAGGTTGTGCTCCTCTTCATTGATGTATCTCATGTGTTGCATTGCCCTAGTGTTGGTTTATGTTTCTCTTTATTGTCAAATTTGGGTTGTCCTAGTTCTTGGTTCCATTGAATTCTTGTGCTCTCTTATGAATCCCAACATAGAATCAAACAAGGTGTGAATCTCACTTACTCAAATTAGCAAGTTGATTTAAAGATTTTTGGTTTGTGGCATCACTTGAGGCTTCTTACAACTATGAAATTGGGGCTTTTACATCATCTCTTTCTTTATGGTTTTCTAGGATTTTTCTTAGGGTTTAAACCCAAACATCTATTTTCCTAGGGTTTCCTAGGATTTTTCTTAGGGTTTAAACCCAAACATCTACTTTCCTAGGGTTTCCTATAGTTAAACCCAACCTCAAGGTTGTAACACACTCGATTTATTAAAAATTAAAAAGTATATACACAACCAAATTTTAGATAAGTAATGATAATATGTAGATCTCGATTCAATATTTTTTCCTTTTACCATGGTGAATTGGTAACTCGTTGGAGTCGTCTGGGTGAGGCCCAAAATCAAATGTAGCAGTTGTCGCTATAACACCAGGAGTATATCCAGCAACCCATAAGCCAAATATACTAAGAATTTATGACTCAGAAAGAGCCAATACTCCATGAGGGTGGGGACGCCTACTCCTTGAGCCTTATCACACTGGGCCAAATGTCTCCACCCCTGGGATTTAAAACCACGTGGAGGGCATGACATCCCATTGTGCCAACTATTCAGTCACCCAACAAGGAGACCGGATCTTGATTTAATACTACTTAATTCTCTACGTACTTAATTCTCTAAGTGAAAGTCTTATATTTAGTAGTTTGAGTATAAAATTGTATCTCATGCATGATTTAGACTAGGAGTTATCTTCAAAATAGATCCTCTGTAAAAGTATAGAGACAGGGCAATGTAGAGGCTTTAAACACGCTTGAGAAATTGCAATTTGAAGGGAGTGCGAGTGAGCAAGCAACCATGAAAGTGACACTTCTAATAGCACACAATTTCATCTAGCAATTCCATGTAGTCATCTAGACAGTACGTACATGTGTCCATATAGTTCATACAGATAAGTCGTACATCCAAACAAGTGGCTTCATTCAATTCAAGGTGTTTTTAGTATTTGTGCAGTGTTCTTTTTGGGACAGTCTATGGAGGTTTCCTTGTAAGTTTTTCAAACAAATAAAAGGTTTATTTCTAGGAGTAATTACTTGTTTGTGTGAAATTAATTTGTATGTTGTCAACATTTAATTTCTAGCTATTGTGTGATTGATGTGATGCTCTTGAATTTAATTTCAACATTAATTAAATTGAACAATCTACTTGTTTGATTGAGATTGTATGGACATTAGTCCCCTAACGCTTGAAATTTTCACAAAATGAGTGCCCTCACACTAGGATAGTTTGTGCTACAACTTTCGCCCATGATAGGTGCTAGTGCCCTTTCCCATGTATAATGGTTAGTGGTCAAGCCTCATACACAAATTGAATATGAGGTTAGTATCTACTTACCATCAAACATGACATCCCACCAAGCTCTATTATCAATCAATTAGTTTCCAGAATTGTTCAAGGGATAATATTGGCGTGAGTATTGAAAATGGTACAAAGGAGAGGCGTTACTAGGCTTTTATCCGTTTTAGCCTAATAAGCACATTAAAGACTTTTGTCTCAATGACATTTATGAGTTATATTAATGTCATGGGTGGAAAAGGTACTTAAAAGTGTTGTACCATGTACTTCTAATATTAAAGTCACTTGTACTTTATAAAGTGACTTTATGCTAAAAGTACATAGTGTACTTTTCTAAGATTAAAGTAAGGTAAAAAATCACTTTACGAGATAAATTAAATAGGCACACAACTTGAAAAAGGTACTAGGAGACTTTTAAGCGATGGGGCCAATGTATGAGGGGGGTAAATTGGGAAAAATGATCTCAACCACACATCTTGAGATTTGAGGATGAAATCTCAACCATTGGATCCTAGGTTTAGGGATTCAATTTTTTCCAAGGAAACAAAAGAGGAAAAGGGAAACTTATTCGTCACTTCATACTTGAGAGAGAGAGCATGAGGAGAAGAGAGGCTAGAGAGAAAACTTCAAAGAGCAGGATAATTTGCCGCTAAGAGAAAGGGGCTCAAATTCCAAGCAGACTATACATACTACA
Organism: Pinus taeda; assembly: GCA_000404065.3. Classification (NCBI taxonomy): domain Eukaryota; kingdom Viridiplantae; phylum Streptophyta; class Pinopsida; order Pinales; family Pinaceae; genus Pinus; species Pinus taeda. The sequence goes on along the minus strand of APFE031438686.1, from coordinate 50,614 downwards.
AACAGTAGCACAAATTTCTAGGAGAAATTGACAGCACAAAAATCGAGGGAACAACAACTAAACTCAGCACAAATTTCGAGGACAACAGGCGCAAGATTTGAGGGAGGAAACAACGTTGCAAGCACGAAATTCGAGGCACGGTTTTCAGGACAGAAGCGACAGGCAGCACGATTTTCACAGAGGTGTTCTACTACAATCTAAAACGAATTTTGAGGCAATACAGCCAACATTTCAGCACAAAAATCGAGGCAGATTCTGGGCACAAAAATTAAGTTGGGCAGAGAATTTAATGCTAAAAATTTTGGGCACAAATTTCTGTAAAAGTTGATTTGTCAGTGGGCACAAATTTCCAAAACATGAGTATTTAATGCCACAAACAAAAGGAGATAAGTATTGTGTTTTTATGTACATATTTATAATTTCTCAAGCAATAAAATCCTCCTTTGAAGACTGGTTTTCCCCCAAGAGGCTGTGGAGTTTTTCCGGAGTTAGCTTGACCAAAAACATGTGTCTCTTATGTGTTGAATGCATGCATAAATGTTTGCATTAATTATTGATTGTTATGAAACTGAAAAAGAGTAGAAGCACTCTTTATGTTTTCGATAGATGCATTCTGAAATTTATCAGTATGACAAAACATGTGGGTCAGTACTAAATAAAGTTTATGGTTATATTGTTGCTGCAGTTTATGGTTATATTGTTGCTTCTTTCGTGATGTCCTAGCAGGAAAATTTACAAAAATTGAAAAAACAGTTATAAATGTAGATACAGGGAAAGTATTTCTTGCTACTAATTTTCACTATCATGCTATACCACAGCTCAAGATAGCACTACTTTTAGTTTTTAACCTATACCACAACCATTAAAGAATGGTTGCTGTCAGCTTTTAAAACTGCAATTTATATGGAAGCATATCAGCTAGCAATTCGGTAAATTATTTGACAAGCTTGAAATAGACTTCCTATCACTGCCCTTATTGCAACCCAGTGTTGCATATAAGAGACTCGGTTTCCTTATTGCTAGGTTTCAGTGAAAAAGACAACGGATTAACAAGCCAATTTATCAGGTTATATATCCACTTAATAAACTTTAATAGATGATAGTCGATACATTATACTTCCACAGCCAAAGCATAAATGTGAATGTAACAATCAGAAATATCTGTATGAATTCCATGTCATTCTTTACTTTGAATGTATAAAGTCTCAGATTTAATTATTACTATTAAAAAAAGGAAAAAGGGTCAGAAAAAAATCATTAAACCAATCATATACACAATCATTTTTCAATGACAATAAACACCCACCTTGTGGCCTATGAATTAATGCATTAACAAGTTGCAAAGGATGTTTCCTTTCCTCTATTTTAAATTTTGCTTTCACTTGACGGCGTGTTATACGAGGAAAAAGGTGCTGAATCATTCCAAAGTCCGTTCCAAACCGTTGCATAGCCTGAACAAACAAAAAATGCAGCAGTTTAAACAGGAGTCCGTGAATAATTTTTTAGTCATTAAACTCTCTTTGAATGTCTCATATATTTCCTCTATAAAGCATATAAAAACTAATGAGAGAAAATAATCACAAGAGGCACCTTTTAAAGTGTCTGTACATTCAGCTTCTATATAAACAGCTAATGAAACAAACTAATACTTAATGACTAAAGAAAGTTTTAGCATGCCAGGATCTGGTCATTTCTCTTCTACCTTGTAGAATAGTTCTGTGTCTGACTTGGACCATCTTTCCACAGGTGTCCGATTCATATATGTATGATAGTTCAGTTTAGAACTAGTTTCTTCAACTCTGCGATATGTCTGAATATCATTCACATTCAACTCACGATGGGAGACAACAAGGCTCTCTTCAATGATCACGATCTGACCATTTATAACTTGAACTTGAGGAGCAAGCACAACCCTGGAAAACAAAAATAACAATAAAAACTTAGCCTGCGAAAGCCCTAGCCTTAAACTGTGCACTGGTAAATGTAGGTCCACCCCAAATGACCATACAAGGGTCTTAAACAGAAACCATGGCGAAAAAAAAGAAAAACATGACAATTTCACCAAACATAACTTCTATAACAAGGAAAACAAAGTCAATAAACCATTAATATTCTAAAATTGGACATAAATAAGAAATGATTGGTTAAATAATAGTTATATTCCAATTATAAGAGATTTATGCAGATGTTTCAGTGTTCTAAGTTTACTGCTTTTCATTTTCCAGTTACCATAATTACTTAATCAATATATGGTTGGCGCAGATTTATCCAGATGTTTCAGTGTTCTAAGTTTACTAAATTTCATTTTCCATTTAGCATAATTATTGTAGGAATTTACAGGGTAAGTTCCTTAGATAGAACACTAAAGGACACCGCTCACAAACAAATCACAAATCGTTACACCAGTATCCTTGACAAGGTTAAAACCCTCAAAGAGGGAAACAATCCACAACCTAAGCCAATGCAGCCACTTCAGGGAATTATTAATGTAAAAGAAAGAAAATTTACATAAGCTTCTTTCATGAACGGTCACCTTACAAATGACCCTCCATACCCTTTAAATAGAGATCATGGACCAATCGGGTGTTAAGCCACGGACCAAGTGCCGGCAATACCGAGGAGAGAATGAACCGTCAGATCACTTCATGTCTAGAACATATCGTGACTGTCGGATTGTAAGTTACAAAAAGTATATAGTAAAAAAACACATTTTACCTAACTATACACTAGACCAAGATATAGTTACCTATTTCCTATGTGTCGGAATATCCTAACATCCCCCCTTTAGAACAACTTGGGATAGAATTGAAGGATGTACAAAGATGACACAACAAGAGAAAGAATGAAGCATTAGAGCCTATCCCCCCTTAGTGACAACTTCCTGAACTCCAACCATAAATCGAAGTTTAGTAAGCTTCGCCTCTGTGAGAGCCTTTGTAAAGATGTTTGCAACTTGATCATCAGTTGAACAATATTGCACTTAAATAACATGCTCATGAATGAGCTTTCTAGTAAACTTCGCCTCTGTAAGAGCCTTTGTAAAGATGTCTGCAACTTGATCATCAGTTGAACAATATTGCACTTCAATAACATGCCCATGAATGAACTTTCTGATGAAGTGCATGTGTAGTTCAATGTGTTTGTTGCGCTGATGTTGGACTAGATCTTTGCATAGTTGATTGGCACTTTGATTATCACACCAAAGTGTAGTCGGATGTTGCTGCTGAAAACCAAACTCTAACAGGATCTGACGAAGCCACAAGGCTTCCTTACTAGCTTCTACGGCGCTATGATACTTTTCTTCTACCGAAGAAAGAGAAATGGCACTTTGTTTCTTGCAAACCCATGTAATATGTCCAGAACCAAGAGTGAAGACATAACTAGCCTGCAGTAGACTTTCGATCATTAAGGTCATCAGCCCAATCGGAATCAGTGAAACCAACCAATAGAGGAGATGCTTCTACACTGTAATGAATCCCAAACTGAATTGTACCTCGAACATAACAAAGTATTCTTTTAGTTGTTTTCCAATGACTTTCATGTGGGTTTTGCATAAACCAAGCAATAAGGCCAACAACAAAGGAAAGGTCAAGATGGGTATGGGTCAGATACAAAAGTTTTCCAACAAACTGACAATATAAGGTAGCATCAACTTCAGGGGAAGTACAAGTGACTAAAAGTTTGGCTCCAAACTGAAAGGGAGAAGGCGCTAGCTTCCAGTATTCCATGTGAAAGTGGCGTAGAAGATCACAAGCATACTTGGACTGGGAAAGGGAAATACCTTTTTTGGATTGCAAGACTTGAGGACCAAGAAAATAATGCAAGTGTCCTAAGTCTGTCATTTCAAACTGTTTTTTTAAGGCTAGACTTCACATGGTTTATAAGGTAGCGATCACTACCAGTAAGGATAAGATCATTAACATAAAGAACAAGAATGATAAGAGACTTATCCACTTTCTTGGTGTAGACAATATTGTCAGAATGACACCTAGAAAATCTAGTATCTAAAATAAAGCTATCCATTTTGGCATAGCAAGCCCGAGGGGCATGCTTGAGACCATAAAGGGATTTCTTAAGTCAACATACAAGGTTGGAGTCTGTTTGCATAAAGCCACGAGGTTGTTCCATATAGATTTCTTCATGCAAGTCCCCATGCAAGAAGGCGGATATAACATCCATCTGATGGACTTCCCATTTGAAAGAGGCAGCAAGAGAAAGAACAAGGCAGATAGAGTTCATTTTGGCAACAGGGGGCAAGGTTTCAATATAGTCAATGCCTTCAACTTGTGAAAAACCCTTAGCAACAAGACGAGTTTTAGGTCTATCAACTTTTCCAACTAGTCCGAACTTGGTTCTGTAAACCCATTTGCATCTAACAAGTTTTCATCCCTTTGGAGAGGAACAAGGTCACATGTATCATTTACCAATAGTGAACGATATTCTTCATTCATAGTTGCGTCCCAATCTGAATGGCCTGAAGCTTCTGCAAAGGTGTCAAAATCATAATTCACTGAAGCTTGAGCCAATAAAGAAGAGGCTTTATCGAACTGAGAACATGTACAACGCTGATCTATAGGATCACCTGCAAAAGGACCTGCTACAACCCGAGTAGCACGGACCCATTTTGGAAGTTGAGGAGTTGGAGGAGGATCACGAGAAGGTGGGGGAGGATTGTCATCCTCGCTGTCATCATTTGAAAAAAAAATATTTTCAGAAGTAAAAGGGATAAAGAGAGGTGGCACATCCGCCGAACTAGGCTTGTAGGTCAATATATTTTCAGCAAACTTTACGTCTCTTCTAATGATAACATTTTTGGATTTAGGTTGAAGAAGTCTATATCCTTTGACATCTTAAGAATATGCAACAGAAATACATTTTTCACTCTTAGGTTCTAAGGCTTTATGTTTCTCATCTAGAATATGGGCCCATGCTTCACTTCCAAAAACACGAAACTGACTTACATTTGGTTTAATTGCACTCCATGCTTCTTTTGGAGTGACATTCTTTAAAACCTTACTAGGAGTACTATTTACTATGTAATTTCCACAGTTAATTGCTTCTACCCAAAATTTAAGAAGTCGTCCTTTAGATTGAAGCATACAATTAGCCATTTCTTTAAGGCGCAATTCTTCCTTTCAGCTACACCATTTTGTTGTGGAGTATATGGAACAGTATGTTGCAATTGAATTCCATGCTCAGTGCAAAAGTTAATGAATTTGTTGTTAACATATTCTCCACCATTATTAGATCTTAGCTTAAGAATTTGAGGTCCAGATTGTTTGGAGAAATCATCAATGAAAGTTAAGAAATACTTATAGCCAAAGAATGAAACCACTGGAAGTGGCCCACATAAATCACTATGCACAAGCTGTAAAGGGGTTGAGGCATGCCAAGAGACACATTTTTCAAAACTATCACCATGATGTTTTCTGAGTACACATCTGAAACAAGCACCATCTCTACAAGATACCATAGGAAGACCTGTCACCATATTTTTCTTACATAGATTTTGAAGGGAGCGATAGTTTAAGTGACCAAAGCTCATGTCAAAGTTTGTTCACTTCATCATTATGAGCAACAAATACCAAAGGAAGAGTTGATGACCCAAAGTTGTTAAACTTATACAACCATGTAGAATCATCAACAATGTCAGTATCTAAAATCTGTCTAGGATCTCTTAGGTCCTTAATTACAACATCATGAGGTGAAAATTCAACAATTTTACCTTCACCTGAATGTATACAAAAAGAAGGTTGCAGGATAAGGTAGGAACACATAATACATCATTAAATTGACCATTGTGTAGATGAATAGTTCCAGTCCCTACAACATTAAGAGATCTATCATCACCAACATATATATTTTTGGTGTTACAATCATTTAAAGAAAAAAACATGGCTTTGTTTTTGGCCATGTGATAAGAAGTTCCAAAATCAATGATCCACTCAAGAGAATGAAAAAAAGAAGATGCATTTAGTGCATAACCAGACCGAGATGCTTGACAACCACATGCCGAAAGTGTTATTCTTGAAGATGAAGTTGAAGAGTGCTCCAAATGGATGTTATGCTTCTTCATTGTTGCTTCCAAGGCTTCCATCTTCTTAAAGCATTTGGATTCTAAGTGGCCATCACGATTACAAAAGTTGCAATATATATCAGTGTTCTTCCCTTTGTTTTTATTTGCCTTATCATTTTGTTAAATTGATTTTTCATTTTGAGACTAAAATTGCTTAGGACCCTTGTTTGGTTTAGGGCCATTCTTTTTAGGATGTTGCTTCTTAGGATTCTTTGAATTTGGTTGATGCTAGGCTACTAAGGCTTTCTTAGAAAAGTTTCCAATATTAAGAAGACCAAGATATAAGAGTTTTTCTTGTTCTCTTATTAAATAATCACAAAAGGCATCAAAAGAGAGAGACTTGTAGGCTTGTCCTTGAGAAATAAAGGCTTCTCTAGTAGAATGGAAGGCGGAAACAAACACAGAGTAGGTTGGTCCTAACTTAGTAAGAATGGAATAGATAAGGCTACCATTCTCTTTCTCAACCTTAACACCTTCGAAGAAAAGTCTAAGGGTCTTGAACTTGGACAAAAAATCTTCAATGAAAGAAAAATTATTGTGGTCCAACGTAAGCAACTCATTTTCGAGTTGATGGGCTCTAATTTCATTTTTAATTTCAAAAACTTTATTGAGTTGTTTCATTGCTTCATCAGGGGTATAAAATTCTGCGATATGGAATCTAAGGCCTAGAGAAATAAACATCCCTATCAATCCATATGCTTGATCTTGCTTATATTCCCATTTGGCTAGCTTATCTTTAAGTTTAGATTCTTGGCCTGAGGTTATTCTATAAATACCTTTACTTCTAAGTAAATGCACAATGTAAGATAACCATTGGAAGTAGTTGGTGCTATCAAGAATAACTAAGCATGGACTTTCCATTTACTATAAAACAAACAAAAAAACAAAAGTTGAAGATGTTGAAACTAAGTGTTCCAATCAAAAGATCTTGAAAAATTAGGCTGATTAAAAGAAACGGCTCTGAAAACGGCTTCCGGATGAAGTTATGGCTTTTTGAAGAAAAATATGGCCTTTTGAAGAAAAGTTGTTGAAGATGTCGACAAACTACGTGAATGTTGAGAAGTGAATGATAATGTTATATTTAACCCCCCTTCCAAACTTAATCTAATTAACTCCCTTTTAAATAAAGATTATTTTATGTGACCCACTTTTATAAATAAGTGAAAGTTGTTTTTACAATGGTACTTTATGAACTACCCACTAAATTGTAACTTAAATAAAAGATAAAGTGACTTCGAAATTACTCACTTTTTATAATAGGTGAGAACACTTTTACATAAAGTAGCTCTTACACTCTTTACGAACTTTAATGACTCGTCATAAAAAGATTCCTCTTAGACCTCTTTAATGCATAAGTTACACTTCTCTCCTAAATGCATAAGTTACACTCTTCTCCTTTATGCCATAAGTTACAATCCTAGTTTGGCATATGTAACTCCTCCTCAAGGCATGTGTATTGCTCTTCATTTATGTCAATAATTCATTGCCCCTCCTATATATATGTGTCTCATATCATCTCACCTCACTTACTTGTGCATTGTGAATTCGAACTTGAGAGAGAATTGGAGGGGCTTGTGAAGAAATTTCAACCCCCACTCCAGTTATCAGTTTTCCTTATCACTCCATGCATTTAGTTTTAAATCCAAGCATGATAAAATTCTAAAAGCTGGAAATTATAATATTTTCTGAAAACAAAAATTTAGAGATTTCACAACCACTGAAATTGCAGAAATAAAGCACAGCAAAATTATGACAACCACACAAAAAAAACACAGTGATTTTTGGTCAATGTGACCCTGGAAAAACCCCCTACAACTCTCGGGGAAAACCAATTTGAGAGCTCTTCTTTATTTCTGAAAATGTTTTTACAGAAAAACTGAAATACACTAAAAATTCCAGCAACCACAAATTACAACTTATCTCGATTTCCGTGCTTGAACTCCACCTCGAAAATCGTGCCAATCAGCAAATAACCAAAACAAATATTTTTACAGCAATAAAACAGCATTAAATGTTTTACAGTGAGCCTCGAAAAATGTGCCCAAAACTTGTTGTCCCTCTTACTCGATTTCTGTGCCTTTCTCCTACTGTATGGTTTTTCCTTGGGATGTGTGCCAATAAATGTTGCTGCTCAAATTTGTTGAAATGTCTTCTTGCTACTCTCCTTCACTTCCTCACTACTCAGAAATTTTCTCCTTGCTTTCTCTTCTCTTTCTCTCAAATGTTCATGAAAGAATGAATTGATATTTTCCTCCTCTTCTCTTTTTATTCTCTAGATGACCATTTGGGTTACCCTAAAATCTAATGGCTGAGATTCATTTAGATCTAGGGATGAAAATAAATGTGTATTTAATTCTCACTTTCTATTTTCTAACTCGTCCACTTAAATAAAGACCCACTTAGTCTTTTATTTCCATAGTCACTTTTTCACTTTATAATTCTTCATTCACTTTAATAAAGTCATCTTTAAATTAGAATGTAACTTTACCACTTATAAAGTCACTTTTAAATTAAATTGACTTTACCACTTATAAAGTCACTTTAGGAGAAAAGTAAAAAATAAATTTGGACACTTTTCCCTAGGCCAATAATCAAAGCCTTAGGGAACCACTTGTCCTCTGGTACCTAAATTTTAACAACTTGAAGGAAATTGTGAGTGAGAGAGACTTGGAGAGTAAGAAGAGATCTTGGAGAGCCAAAGTGATTCAGTGTTTGCATCAGCTACTGATATCAGAGATATTCTACAAATTTGGGTGAACTTCTTCATTCTTTCATTATACCTTGTATCTTTGTTGAACAATTGATTTCTAATAGAAGAAGACTCTGGTTGTGTTTTCCCCTTGTGGGTTTTTCCCTAGTCATTGACCTAACTTCTTTGTGTCTCATTGAGTTCTTGGTTGTCTTTCATCGTGCATATGGTTTATATGGTTTATGTTCTGTCTACAATTACTTAACTTATTTTGTAGCATAAAGAAGTTTTGGATTTAAGTGATTGTAACAACATAGAACATCAAAATTTCAACATGGTATTAAAGCTTTAGTGAAGACAAACTCAAGAAAACAAACTCCATTTGCAGCTCTCTTTCCATTAGAATATCTATTGTTGTCCATTGCATTTACAGCTCTCTTTCTGTTGAAATATCTCTTGCTATCCGCTCCATTGGAAGCTCTTTTTCCACTGAAATATCTCTTGTTGTTTGCTCCATTTGCAACTCTTTTTTTGCTGAAATATCTCTTGTTGTTCTTTCTACTTGCTGTGCATTTTCTGCTAAAATATCTCCTCTTTTATTGCTGAAATTTCACTGCTGAATTTTATAACTGAAATTCTACTGCTGAAATTTACCGCTGGAATTTTACTACTGAAATTTTATTGTTGAAATTTACTGTTGAAATTGGGTTTTTGAAATTTCACTATTACAATTCTTCCAAGATTTCAAGGAACCCAAGATATGATAGTAATTTTGCAAATAGTAATTAAGGTGTTGCATGTGTTTAATAGTTGTAGTTTCGGTACTTGTTAATGCATGCAAAAGTAAAGAGTAGTTTTATGTATGTTTATGCATGTGCAAGAAAGTGTTGTCTTGGAAAGAAGTATAATGCATAGAAGATTATGAACGAATAACTGATAGAAATTAAACGTTGAGGATAAGGGGATTTTGACTCTCTCACATTATATTAGAATGGTCATAATCTTATGGGTTTTACTAAGTATGATATTAAAGTTTACTACCAAATTACCAATAGTAGTTGTAGGTAAGAATCATGACTTTTGCAAAAGATGGAATGCTAGCTTTCTAAATTAACTTATTTTGTAGTGATCAAAGATGGATTATAACTAATATCATTGCAAATGAAGTAAATATGAATAATTATTATTACATGTCTTCACTCTGTATCAACAGTGCTCCATGGGGACGCGTCCCTTAGGGTCGGGTGCGTGTTCCCCTCGCACCCCACGATCCCGGGACAGGGGGACGTCTAGGAAACGTTTCCCCACATCCCCCTCTTGGGGAGACGTGGTGAGACGCAGGGGGCACGTTTCCCCAGTGTGGGGGACGCGACTCCCCAAAAGGGAAATACCTGGGGAGTCCCCCATAAAAATGGGTTATGCATCCCCCCTTAAATTTGCTTGTAAACAATGATTTATGACAAGGGGAAGTTAGTATTTGACCATATTTCCCTACTAATGCTATGCAATTCATGGTAATGTTAAATTCTTAAAGTAAAAGTGACTCAGGATGTTTGAGAGTGGTTCCAACCTCATTGGATTTCATATGGAGAAAGTAGAATTTTAGATCTCACTCAAAATACGGCAGACTTAACAGTTTTTCAAGAATTCGGGATTTCATGGATTGCAATCTTTCCATTGCATTTTATCATGTACAAGGGTATGGAATTAGTATTTAATCAAGAGCACCAAGCCCTATGTGTACTTTAAAGTGAAATTTAGATTCATCACTCCACTATTTTTGAGTTTTAGTTATATCAATTTACTATTCCAGTGTTCAAATTTCAGTATCTATTATAGTCTATTTTGCTTAGTACTAATTAGATTCTAGAATGATGAATGATGAATTTTAATTTTAAATCAATTTAGAATCTAGGATGATGACTGATGAATTTAATTTTTAAATCAATGTAGATTCTAGAATGGTGAATAATGAATAATGAATATGGATCAAAGTATTTCATTATTGAATCTCATGGTTTATGGATGAATCATGTATGTACTAGTAAGGATGATGAGTATGGATCAATGTATTTCATTATTTAATTCAATTATGTATGTATCATTGTATTTATGCTTTCATTATTGAATATGAATTTGAAATATAATATAATATATATATATATCATATATATATTAAAAAGGAAAAAAATTATATACACCAACGTCCCCCCTAAATTTCCCTCAAATTTGAGGGTACTCCGACACGTCCCCCTTGTGCGTCTCCCCGCACCCGCGTCTCCATGTCCCAAAGTCTTGGTGGAACATTGGGGATCAAGATTTGAAAATCTATATAACATCAATGGAAAACCTATTCATGCATTGATTCATGATAAGTTATTATCAATATAAATTGTGGCACCAAAAGTTCACTCATCTTCATTACAAAGCATTACCTCATGTGAGAAAGATGATTTCCGAAATACCTAAGATTAGAGTGGATCATGATGGAGTTTGTCAAGTGGTAATCAAGAAGATGCATTTCTTCTGCCAATGACATATGATTTATGGACAGTGGTAACCTATAGAGGTCAGATCAAGAGGGAGCTAAGAACTTCCTTCAATCCCAAAGTATTTTCAAGTCTTATGTTGTTTCATTGTGTCACTGTTCTTGTTTAGATTTATCTTAATAGATCATTGGTTATTTTTCCTGCATGGGTATTTGAATGATTCTTTCACTACTTGATGAGAATGTAATCAAGAAAAACAGATCCTGAAAATCATCAAGGTGCAGAATAGTGCAAGAAGAGTAAACTCCAAGAGGAAGCTGGTGCTAGGAAAAGAGTACCAAGCTGGAGGATTCAAGTAAGAAAGGTATGATTGTTGGTTATTGTGAAAATTCTAAAGCTTATAGAATATATGTACTCGAACAAAGAAATATAGAGTTTAGCAAAGATATAACATTTGTTGAAGATGCAGCGCTTTTAAAAGCCATAGACACTCCTCCTGCTGCTAATATTGAAAGACAAGATGATGCCTTGGATGCACAAGAAGATCCCAAGCCTGAGCTTGATCTTGTTGATGAACCCATGGATCCCATGGACTCCTTGGATCCTTCTCCATGTGCTTGAAAAAGATGATTATCATTTCGTTACACTTTACAAGATGTTAATAGACATGCTGCTCTAGAGGAACCTTCAAAGAAAGCAAGAAACCATGCCGATTCCAGGGATATGTTGTAGCCATGAGCAACAATATTCAAGTTGAACCATGCACTTTTGAAGTTGTGAAAGCTCTAGTGTGGAATGCTGCAATGGCTGAAGAATATGAGTCTATAATTCATAATCATGTATGGGAAGTGGTTCCAAGACCCCAAGTTGCTAGCCAAAGATGGTCCCTTCACCAAATGAATGAGAAGATTTTTTTTTGCATGACTTCCTCAAGGAAGAAGTATTTGTCGAGCAACCACAACGTTTTAAAGCACATGATCGAAAAACTCATGTGTTCAGACTAAACAAAGCCCTCTATGGTTTGAAGCAAGCTCCAAGAGCTTGGTATACCCGCATTGGTAGCTTCTTGATGAAGCTTGGTTTTACTAGAAGTAATGTTGATCCAAACTTTACTAAAAGGCAATCCAAGGTCTGCTTTTTTATTTTGGTATTATAAATTTATGATTTATTTTTGACTGGTGGTGAACACTTATCCTCCAGTGTAAGAGGGAGTTAGCTTATGATTTTGAAATGAAATATATTCATTTGATGCACTACTTTCTTGGCCTTGAAGTATGGCAAAGACCTGGTGAGATTTTCCTTTCTCAAGGAAAACATGTTGTCAAGCTATTGGAATGATTTAGTATGACATAAAGCAAGTCCATGAATTCTCCAATGGAAATGAATTTCAAGAAGTTATGTGGTGATGTTGTAGGTCTTGATTTGGCAAATTCTTCTAAGTATTGTCAACTGATTAAGGCACTAATGTTTTTCGTGAACACTAACAAGACATGTTTTGTGGTCAATACTCTGGGCCAATATACGATTAAGTGATTACATGCACATTGGATTACTGCAAAGCATGTGTTGATATACCTGCATGGGACCATCAATCTTGAATTGAGATATATTGCTAAAAATGTAAGCCTTCATGGATACACTGATGTTGATTGGGATAGTAACTTTGTTGATAAAAAAGAGCACTTCTAGGTGTTGCTTTAGCTTGGGAACTGCCAAGCTCTCTTGGATGAGCAAAACGCAGAAGTCTATTGCACTGAGTATCGTTGAAGTTGAGTACATTGTTGCTAGCATGGCTAGCTATGAGGGAATATGGATGAGGAAGCTCTTTGGAGAGCTATTTGAGCAAGTTCCAAACACAACAGTTATATATTGTGACAACAAAAGTGGGATTCGTCTTATGTTCCATGACAAGTCCAAGCACATTGAGATCAAATATCACTATATTTGGGGTATGGTGCAAAGAGGAGCAGTGAGGCTCCATCATATTGTGACTGATGATCAGATAGTTTGGTGAAGGAGGCTATAGTTCGGTGAGAACTCAAAGAGTTCAGTCTACTTCTATAATTCGGATCCCAATGACAGTGACACATTTGGATCTCAGGGAAGAGGGGAATTTGGTGTCATAACAAAGTTTGGTCAAGGGTATATAAACCACAGTTTCAGTGCTATCTCCTACAATCAAAGTTTCGGTACAATCGTTGGTTTTGTGTCACCACAATTAAGAGGATTTGGTGCCACCTCATTAAGAAGGTTATGTTGTTATCACAGTCAAAGATCTCTATCTCGGTGATGATACAATAAGGTGATCTCAGTGACAATGATCAAATCTCACCAATGACAATGTTTCAATGTTAAGAAGGTCAAAGTGGAAATGGAGACAAGAAGAAGAGTCACTATCAAAAGAACTTGTGTCTTGGTCTTGGAGTGGCAACTAGGTCAAAGGTCTTGGTCTTGGTATTGTTAATTGGAATCTCTATAAGAGGTTGTGCGGGTTTTCCTCTCAAAGAGTGAGAGGTTTTGGCCATAGCTAATAGCCTACATTCTGTGTCTCTTATTTATTTATGTTCATGCATTGGTCGTTGTTTGATGAAGAAGAAAATTAATAACTTAAGTGAAAAAGATCCTAATCTAAAGTTGTAAAAAGCACTCACAAACAGTTACTAATTAAAAGACAAATCACCTAACTATTGATGCCCTAGAATACTCAACATGGTATCAGAGTTAAGGTGACTAAGCCAAGAAAAAAAAGGACATCTAATCAAAGAGACACTAAAGTATCAAACCCTAGACCGAAGAAGAAGTCTACACCAGCAAAAGTTTTGGATCCTCTAAGTCACCACTAAAAGACCACAAAGACCCCCATCAAGTCGAAGAGATAAACAAGCAAGGTAGCTCAAAGTATAGACACCCAAGAAAAGCATTTCTAGGAATAAGATCACATCACGTTGGAGAAAGTCGAAACCCTAGAAGCATTTCTGAATTGCACTCATTCACCACCACAGAAGTTGAAGTATCTTGAAGGCTAGAAGGCATTGTCATCATCTTCTAAAGCTATAAGGCAAGTTCCCTCTCATTGAAGCAATGATCCCCTCCTTATCCTTGAAGAAGATTATTTGAGAAGCATCAAGTCATCATCATTGATCATCATCAACAAACAAATCAAGTTGAAGATTTCATCATCACCTAGCAAGTATAATTATTCTATAATCTAAATATGGTAAAATGACTTCGTTTTGCAAGGAGATTGTTAAATTGGCAACTAGGGCCAAACTCCATGTGGGTCATCTTATTTATGGTAGTTGATATTTTTCTTGGATCCCTCTCATCGAGAGGTGTAGGATTGATCTAAAGATCATCCGATTCCGATAAGTATTCATGGAGTTATAAATTTATTTGTGTTATAACACAATTCGTCAAGGTCGGCTAGCAACCAAATAACCCCCACATGTGCTCAATGTTTTAGTATAAAAGGAGATGACTTGAGAGTCATTTTACACACACTTCTCTCTTGATTTCTCCCCACTTGTCTTGGGTTTTACTGTGAGAGAAATCTAGGAGTAAGAAGCCTTAGACATTGGAGGAAAGGAGGCTGCCCTAGCTGCAACAAAGAAGATAGGCCAGCGAAGTTATGGAAGGGATCTACGTTGACCTAAAGGAGCTCATTAAAAAATAAATGCAACGATGGAGAAGGCCTTAACAAGCCCTAGCCGCAGTCCTAAAGCAGCCCTAACGTTGTCCTAAATCAGCCCTAACCGTAGGTCTGCCTAGCCCTAACCGCAGGTTTGTTCAAGCACTAGACGCAGGTCTATTGAGGTGTCTTGGGTGCAAGGAAGGGCAGCATATGATGCTACAAGAAGAGGACAAGGTAGCGAGGGTGTTAAGGTCTGGTTCAAGGCTAACCAAGCTGTTGTTAGAGGGTCGAAGAGTTGAGCTTAGAGGTTGAGTTGAAGAAGGGTGAACATAGGTTTGTTTGGGGCAGCAAAAAGGTAAGGGAAGCCTGTTTTGAGTGGGTTGTAGGTGACAGCATAAGACTGTGGTAGGCCGCAGTCCTAACCACCTAAAAACAGGGGTAGCGTGGAGAGTTTAAGGGTTCAAAATGCCCAAAACAGCAGCGTGCTAGGGGAGGTGTCTCATGAAGGTGTGTCGCAGTCTTTGAGGGTTGTTTGTGGATTGTTAGAGGAATTTAGGGCTGCCCTAGTGCCCTAACTAGAATAGCCACGAACAACAGTATACAAACATATTTGGAGCAACATTTGTATGATGTGTTGGCAACTAGATACATGGGACAGCAAGGTCACTTGGTGGAGAAAGCAATAGGACAGCAATCAGTGACATGGTGCAGCAAGGCTACGATGGGACAGCAGCAATAGCATAGTGCTGCAAACTCATTAGGACAGCAGCAAGGTACAGCATGCCAAATGGGACAGTTAGGCAATGGTGCTTGTTGGAGCATAGCAAATGGGACAACAGTATGCCAAACATGGAATGGCAATGTCACTAACAGTGGGACAACAGTATGCCACATGTGACAGCAGTGGCTAGCATGGTGCAGCAATGGCACATAGGACAACAAGTGCATGGATGCAATACAATACAACACATTGGTATAGCTTGGTGACGATGAGCATGATGTGAATAGTGCAACAACAAAAGGTATTGAAGCAGCATGTTGAAGTGATGATACATTGTAGTATACATTGAGCACAGTGGGGTACAGTCATGATTAGTGAAGCATGACAAGATGCAGCATAGTGATTATGGCTGCAGGATGGTGCAATACAGTGACGTGCAGTATGATGATGAGGTGCGGCACAATGATAGGTGCAGCATGGTGATGGAGTCACCTCAGTTGAAGCAGCATGTCTTCAACTAAGTTCAGCTACCTCATGTATCATCTTCTTAGAGATGATCTCTGCTCTTATTTAGATAAGTCAAAGTGTTGACTTTTGTTGTATGTGTACGATCTCTCTCTCTCGCTGTTGAACTATTGAAGAACATATAAGAAGAATTGATCAAAGGTTTCCCCACATTAGGGTTTGTCCCTGGCTAGCGCCACACCTTATGTCCTCTTGTCTTGGCTTGTCTTTTGTCATTTATGTTTATGTTCTATCTGCAATTTACTATTATGCTGATGTGATTGATAATCTAGAAAAGATATTGAGCTAATTGTGAAAATTGAAATAAATTGCTCTAAGCATAGAACATGCCTAAAATTAACAGAGATTTATAAGTTTGTTAAGTCATCAAACTTCCTTGCATGGAAAAAGGAGGATAGACATAGTCATAAGAGAAAGTGAAGTAATTGTTCATATCAATGGAAAGTCTCCAAACCATCCAAAGGTCAAGTGTTATTTGAATACATGGAAAGGGATCAAAGGGCTCAAGGGATTCTTATGAAATCAATCAAAGGTCCCATTCCCTCTTGGAGACATCAAAGAGATATATGATAAGCTGGTAGAATTATTCTCTAGAGATGTGGAAGGTCACATCATTAAATATGATCTACACAAATTGAAGGTATCAAAGGATAAAGGATTATCTTCATAAGATCTCAATTACAAGATCTGGGAGAGATAATCTTCATCATTCTAAATAAACTAACTAATGAACAAAGTAACAAATGTCTACGAGGATAAGAAAGTTATCCCATTCAACAACTTGTGGTTTCTATGCAACATAGAAGAATACAGGTTGACGGCAAAAGTGCTCAAACATTTTTCGAAAGGAAAAGAAGAACATAGCTAAGATTCAATGACCATTACAAGAAAGATTGTCCTAAGCTCAAGAAGGGAAATAACGACAAAGATAGAGAAGAAATCCATTTCACCAAAGAAGTGGAGGAAGTTGAAAACAGGAAGTCCAAGGAAGGGGAAAAGCATTAGAAGCAAGAGCTCGTGACATCAACGTAGGAAACATGAAGGATGTATGACAGTCAACTATGAAGGACATAGCTCTTGGTGACCTCATTAAAAGATCAGGTAAAAAGGAATAAGTCATCCAGGACAAGTCTCATCATACATCAGTGAAAAGTAAACATATGTTGGATAGGGTTATACAAGATCCTCAAGATTCTCTGATGGAATCCTCATCGGAAGATTAACCAATCTAGAGAAGAAGCAATTGTTTCATCAGGAACTCCAACTTGTGGAATTCATGGGATGATGGTATGATGACATAAGAGATGAAGCAGATCAATGGGTTGAAGCTCTTTTCTATCAAGGAAGTTGTTGAAAGAAGCCTAGATGACCTAAAGGTAAATGAGGTATGTATGCTTGTATTCAATATTATAAAGTCTTATTGTATGGTTGTCAGTATGAAGATGGATAGGTATTTTGCAAGAGGAAACCTTGGTAATGTGTGTCTTGGAGATGGATTCTTACATGTGCAGGATGTTGGTGTTGCAAGAAGTTGATGTCATGACGAAAGGCCATCAAAAAAAGGTAACTTTGACTTTATGTTCATTTTGACTTTTGAAAGCATCTGATTGAGTTGTTACAAGGCTACCAAAAGAGGGTTGTAGAAATTCACCTACAACCTCTACTCATGAGATTGGATGGAAGATCCTAAAAGAAACATGACTTGGAAGAGGTAGTTGTATGAAGAAAAGCCAGATGTGGAATAAAAGATCACTTTTCGATAAAGAGAAGGATGACATGACTATTGGTTCAACACTATGATTCATTGAACGGGAAGTGATGGAGAAGATGGACGATGCCCTATGATAAAGTGATGATGAAGAAGGCTCCATTATGAAGAAGTTGAAGTTCATGACATGATGCCAAAAGGAGAAGCCCTACAAGAAGTTGATAGTACCATGATCTCCACTGAAGAGAAAAAAGTTGTTGTTGGTACCAAGTCCCTAGGTAAGAGGGAGCTTGGGTATATTAATTTTATAGAAATAATTACATCCTCCCTGGTTAATAGGCAATGACGGATATGGCTCTCTACTTCATGTGTCATGCACTAGACTAGGACTAACAGTCGTAAGTCTTAGTTAAGGCCATGAGGGGGAGATGGACATATCATTTTTGTCTTCATGTTATGAAGAAAGAATGTAGGATTGGGTACGCATCTGGTTTCTGATACTATTTGAGGTTGTGGTAGGGCATCCAATAGGTAAGAGTAGTCAAAGAGGAAATTCCTTGAGAATGTGCTATTCCAAGATAGGAATTGTCCTAGAAGGACATGTTAAAATATGTAACTAGGTTCGTGACATATGTAATCCTGATTTTATGTATTTATTGTAAAAAGAAAAATAATTTTATTATTGTCATTCTTGAGGTAAGGGTTTTATGCTCAAGGGAAATTTATTTTTAGGTCAAGCACCCATTGAGTGCTTTTAGGGCTTGTCTTTGAGTCAACAAGTCATAAGAGTCGTTGTCATGTATGAAAGACCCTTTTGAGCATGTTACATGTTGTAAAGAAAAATTTATTTGAGTCAAAATAGAGTCAAAGACCCTCCAAGACCTCATCTTGGTGCCTCAAACAAATCGGCCTACATGAAAGATCAGGTCGGCCTCAAGGAAGCAATTTGTACCCCGAGAAATCCTATATATAAGAAAGAACTCGACCTCATTTATTCACACCAAAATTAAGTTCGATCTCCTCAAGAAATAAGTTGGAAAAGGAAAAAAATCAAGGATAAGAAGAAGAAAAGAAAGATCAAAGTTTTTTGGATCTCTCTCTCTCTCTCTCTCTCTCTCTCTCTCTCTCTCTCTCTCTTGTGTTAGGGTTTCTAAAGTTGTTGGGCAAAGTTGAGTTGCTGGAAAGTTGTTCGGAAAGTCGTTGGAAAGTTGTTGGGCAAGTTGGAGTACTAGAAAGTTGTTCGGCAAGTCGAAGTAATGGAAAGTTGTTGGGGTCAAAGTTGCAAAAGAAACAGATGGGATCAAAATTGCAGAAGAAATTGTTGGGTCGAAGTTGTTGAAGAAGTTGTTGGGGTCAAAATTGCTAGAAAGAAGCTCATCAAGGAGAAAGGATGACTTGGTCTTGAAAGGGTCTTTGTCAAGGGTATTAGGTCTTGGAATTAGTCAATTGAAGATTCTATAAGAAGAAAAGAATTCTTGTGGGTTTTCCACTCAAGAGGAGAGGTTTTGGCCCTAGTTAATCGCCTACATCTTGTATTCTCTTGTCTCATTCTTTATGATTTAGTAGTTGTTTGACAATAAGAACACTAAATTTAATCAAGAGAAAGAAGAAGTTAATTAAGTAAAAATACATCACAAACAATTATCGAGGTAAGAGAAATCACCTAATCTAGTTGCCCTAGATTTTTCAACATGGTATCAAAACTAAGGTGACAATACAAGGAAAAGTAGCTTGAAGAAGGACCATCAAAAGGAGTATCAAGAAAGGTCAAGACATCAGAGAGGACATCGAGTCATCAAGAAGGGATACATAAGGGCCGAACAATCTAAGGAGCATCAAGAAGGACTACCCATTTCAAGGATCACAACATCTAAAAGCAACAAGAAGAAGATGACCTCAAGGACCCCACCTCCACTCAAAGAAAGAAGTTATTACACATTGAAACATCTTGAAGTCTCTATATCAAAGAAGAAGAATCAAAGGAATCAAGGTGTTCTCCCTCTATTTGAATCAAAAATCTTATCACAAGCATATTTGAAGAAGGACATCTCTAGAAGAAGCATTGTCATCTTCAAGGAAGCAAATATCATCATAAAAATCAAGCAAACATCATCACAAAAATCAAGAAGGCATCAAGTTGAAGATATCACCATCAAACGAGCATCTTCACTTGACAAGTAAGTATCCTTATATCTATAACTAAATCTACTATCAAAATGACTTAATTTTGCAAGGACAACAATAAGTTGGTTGGGTCATCAAATTTCCTTGCATGGAAGAACAAGACAGATTTGATCCTCATAGAAAATGAAGTCACTGGACATATTAAGGGTTCAATTGTCGAACCAACAAAAGAAGTTGTTGAAGCTCTAACAAAGTATATGAAGGGGAAATAAGGCTTCAAAGAATCCTTATAGAATCAATCATGTATTCCCTCATCCCTTATGTGGCAAAATTAGATAAGTCAAAAGACATCGACAACAAACTGGTAGAATTATTCTTCGTAAGCACTGTAGGAGAAGTGATACCATTGAGAACCAAGCTCTACAAGATGAAAATATCAAAGGAAGAAGGAATAGCCCCATACTTTATGAGGGTGTCACAAATAAGAGACCAACTACAAGAGTTGGGGGAAATAATGTCCGACAAAGAGATGACCATCGTTGTGCTTAATACACTACCGAAGGAATGCGACAACTTTGTATCAAGCACCTATCGAAAGAAGTAAGCCAACCCATTCAATGAACTTTGGTCATTATGTAAGATTGAGGAAACAAGATTGAAGGCAAAAAGTGATGTGTGATCAAATGAGCAAGTTCAAGCATTTGTTGTCATGGCTAGCGATAACGGAAAGATTGGAAAGTTTGGTCCTTAGAAAAAGAAGAAGATCGATATGTCAAAGATCCAATGCTATGGTTGTCAGGAATATGGGCATTTCAAGAGAGATTGGCCTGAAACTCAAGAAGGACAACAAGAAAAGGAAATAAAGAATTGAAGCCCATATCACCGAAAGTAGAAGAACCTAATGAGGTGAAATCTAAGAAGGAATAGATCTTCACTATTAAGGTCTCATAGATACATCGCTAGGAAATGTAGAAGGTGAAAAGACCTCTACTATGATTAGAGATTATTGTCAAGATGAGAAGCATTGTAAGTATGATAGGATGCATCATATTAGGAGATGGCATCATATTAGAAGCATACGATTGAAGAAAGAGTTCATGACATCATTATAGAAGCTTGAAAGGATAGCTGAAGTAAAAGTCTACACGGTTGTATAGTCATAATGATAGTAGCTCATACCGAAGTAGTAATACGATTGGAAGAAAGTCATCTAGCATAGAAAGAAATCATCATACATCATCTATAGGAAGGAGCATTTGCAGGATGAGGATAATCAAGATCCTCCATTGGAGTCTGTTGGACATTGGTTTCAACACTCCCCGTGTGTTTCGTGACATGGACTAACCGCCTCTCATGGATCCTAACTATGGCGATTGTAGCGGAGACTAAAGCCTGCAGATTTTGGTCTAACGACAATCGTGCTTCCAAGAAGTGGTATCAGAGCGACAGGTCTCGAGTTCGAAACTCACCTAGCTCACACTGGGGGTAGATTGTTGGGCATCAACTTTAGCACTCCCCATGTGTTTCGTGACATGGACTAACCACCTCTCATGGATCCTAACTCTGGTGATTGTAGCAGAGACTAATACCTGTGGGTTTTGGTTTAATGACAATCGTGATTCCAACAAAATCTTCATTAGAAGGTTCACCTCTACCTAGAAGAACCAAGTGTCTTGCTAAAGGTCTACATTCCACCTTGTGTGCGATTTTGTTTAAAAGGATGTTGCTATGATGACAAAGGAGTGTAGCATGTCAAGCACTTTCAAGCAAGGAAAGGAAGTTGCCAAAGGATGTCTAGATGACCAAAAGGAGAAAAGAGGTATGTATGCATGTATTTGATAGATTAAGTCATGTCATCATATAGTTGCAGATAGCATGTATAAATGCTCTACCTCATGAGCATGATCGAAAAAGAAGGATTTCTTCCTTTAAAAAGATGCATGAAGGCATATACCTTGAACTAGTTTACATATTGATAAAATGAAATCAACATAACATGTCCTCATATGGAATATGAGGTAGTTGTCAAGATAAAGGAACTATGTATGAAAGTTCCAGTGGAACAATTTGTGAAGAAAGGAAGGAGATTATGTGAAAGATGCAACTATGGTCACGTAAGATAAGATAAGTGATCATCCAATGACTAAAATAATTGGCTATGATATCTCCATAAAAACGATATGAAGACTTTGATAAATTTTATAAAGAAAAGAGACCCTTGACATTGAAAGTATTGGAGATATATTTATGAATGTGCAGGATGTTGATGTTGCAAGAAGCAAATGTCATGATCAAAGGCCATCACAAAAGGTAACTTTGATTTCATGTTCATTTTTTATTTTTGAACAACATCTAGATGGGTTGATACAAGGCAACAGAAAGAGAGTTGTGGATGTCACCTACAACTAGCACACATATGGTTGGATGGAATATCCTGAAGGAAACATAACTTGGTAGAGGAGGTTGTATGAAGAAAAGCTAGATGTGGACTGGAAGATCACTTTCTGATGAAAAGAAGGATGACATGACTATTGGTTCAATCCTACGGTTCATTGAAGGAAAGTGATGGATGGCCAATGCCCTACAAAGAAGAACTAGAATATGAAGGCTCCATAAAGAAGAAGATGAAGTTCATAACATCGAGAGGAGGTCTACTAACAGCTGATAATGCCATGATCTTCACCAAAGAGTTGTTGTTGAACAAGTCCCTAGTTAAGAGGGAGCTTGGGTATACTCCTTTTATAGGAACGAGAGGTCCTCCATGGTTAAGAGGGAGTAAAAAATATGGTTCTCTATTTCATGTGTCATGCACTAGACTAGGACTAATGGCGATAAGTATTAGTGATGGCCATGAGGAGAGATAGACACATCATTCTTGTCTTCATACTGTGAAGAAAGAATGGAGGATTGGGTAAGCATCTGAGATTGATTCTGATACTCTTTGAGGATGTTGTAGGGAATCCAAGATGTAAGAGTAGTTGAAGAGGAAATTCCTTGAGAATGTGTTATTCCAAGATGGGAATTATCCTAAAAGGACATACCCTGTGAAGACCTGGGTAGGGTATGTGCCTTAAGAGAAAATGATGATGGTGTCTGTCATTCATTGGTCTCGCCAAGATAATGCTCTGATCTTGTGGAGAGAGAGGTATTAGTCAAGGCCTTGCTATGTGACAATGTGGGTTGGTATGATAAGATGCTCTGGTATAAGCTCTAATAAAATAGCATATGAGATAGCTTACCAATTCGACTCTTCTTATGAGAATTCTTCAGTTTGAGAATGTCCAAGTACCTTATATGGATTATTAATATGTAACTAGGTTCGGTCTTCATAATGACATGTAATCATGATTTTATGTATTTATTGTAAAGAGAAAAATAAATTTATTATTGTCATTCTTGAGGCATGTGTTTCATGCTCAAAGAAAATTTATTTTTAGGTCAAACACCCATTGAGTGGGGCTGGTCTTTGAGTCAACAAATCATAAGAGTCATTGTCATATATGAAAAACCCATTTTAGCATTTTACATATTGTAAAGAAAATTTTATTTGAGTCAAACCAAGTCAAAGACCCTCCAAGACCTTGTCATGGTGCCTCAAGGAAGCAATTCGTACCCCTAGAAAGCGCATATATAAGAAGGAACTCGACCTCATTTGGACACACCACAAGCAAGTTAGATCTCCTCAAGAAAAAAGCTAGAAAAGGACGAAAATCAAGGATAAGAAAAAGAAAAGCAAGATCGATTTTTTTTTGGATCTCTCTCTCTCTCTCTCTCTCTCTCTCTCTCTCTCTCTCGTGTTAGGGTTTCTTAAGTTGTTGGGCATAGTCGAAGTGTTGGAAAGCTGTTGGGCAAGTCGAAGTGCTGGAAAGTTGTTGGGCAAGTCAAAGTGTTGGAACGTTGTTAGGCAAGTCAAAGTGTTAGAAAGTTGTTGGGCAAGTCGAATTGCTGGAAATTTGTTGGGCAAGTCAAATTGTTGGAAAGTTGTTGGGGTCAAAGTTGTAGAAGAAACTATTGGGGTTGAAGTCGCAAAAGAAATTGTTGGGGTCAAAGTTGTAGAAGAAACTATTGGGGTGGAAGTCGCAGAAGAAACTGTTGGGGTCGAAGTTGTAGAAGAAATTGTTGGGGTCGAAATTGCAGAAGAAATTATTGGGATCGAAGTCATTGAAGAAGTTATTGGAGTCGAAATTGTTGGAAAAAAAAACTCATCAAGGAGAAAGGTTGACTTGGTCTTGGAGGGGTCTTTGTCAATGGTCTTAGGTCTTGGAATTCGTCACTGGAAGATTCTATAAAAAGAGAAGCATTTTTGTAGGTTTTCCTCTCAACAGGAGAGGTTTTGGCCCTTGTTGATCGCCTACATCTTGTGTCCTCTTGTCTCATTGTTCTTTATGATTTGGTAGTTGCTTGATGATAACACTAAATATAATCAAAAGAAAAAAGAAGTTAATTAAGTTAAGTAAAAATACATCACAAGTAGTTATAAGTGTAAGAGAAAACACCTAATCTAGCAGTCCTAGATTTCTCAACTGACATACCTTGTGAACATCTGAGTGGGGTTGTGCCTTAAGAGACAATGATGATGGTGTCTATCAGTGATTGTTTCGCCGGCAATATGCTCTGATCTTGTAGAGAGATAGAGCTATTAGTCAAGGACTTGCCTTATGACAATGTTGGCTAGTATGATAAGATGCATCATGAAATGAAGATAAACTAAAAAATAGCTTATGAGATGGCTTACCAATCCGACTCTTATGAGAATTCTTCAGTATGAGAATGTCCAAGTACCTTGTATGGATTATGAATACCTCCCTAGTTAAGAGGAAGGGCTGAAAAATGTAACTAGGTTCAATCTTCATAATGTCTAATGTAATAATGATTTTATGTGTTTAATGAAAAGAGAAAAAGGAATTTTATTAATATTATTTTGAAGCATGGGTTTTATGCTCGATCTTATTTTATTTAGGTCAAGCAACCATTGAGTGCTTTGAGGTTTTGTTATTGAGTCAAAGAAGTCAAAAGAATCATTGTAATATGCATAAGACCTAATTGGGCATCATGTATCATGTAAAATAATTTTATTTGAGTCATAAAAGACCCTCCAAGACCTTGTCAACTAGCAGCAACAAGTTAACCTATCAAACAGTGAAGCCATCCTCCCTGAGATGACATGTTGACCTATTAGGGCTTCCTAAAAGCATATGTATAAGAGGGACGTTGACCACATTTGAGGAGATCCATGAAGCTCATAAGAAGTTCAATCAAGGAAATAGAAGTTGGCCTAGAACCAGTGCAAGAAGAGAAGACTTCAAGGAAGAAAAATCTGAATTCTTTTAGGACTGTTTTTTGGGCTGAAATTCTCACACGTGCGAGATCTAGGGCAACTTTGTGACTACAATAAGACCGATTTATAGGTCTGTCTACAAGAGTCGAAATTATGAAGCAAAAGATCAAGGAAGCTGGGTGATGAAAGAAAGGAATCCAAGTCAAGTGAAGGAAAGGAGAATAATATTTCTGCCCTCAATCAGCGACACATGCGAAGTTGTAGTGATTACTAGGGACCATTGATGTAGATAAAGGATGTCAAAGAAATTACAGAACTAAAGGAGACAAAATTTGTTGCAAGGGCCTAAGTTATGTCAAAGGAGAAGTGTTTGAATTGAAAAAGAGAAGGCTCATCAAGGGAGCAGTTTGACTTGGTCTTGGAGGGGTATCTGACAAAGGTCATAGGTCTCAGAATTCGGCATTTGAAGTTCTATAAGAAGAGAAGAATTCTTGTGGGTTTTCCTCTCAAGTGGAGAGGTTTTGGCCCTCGCTAACAGCCTACATTTTGTGTCTCATTTTTCTTCATTGTTTGGTAGTCGTTTTGATGATAGAGAACACTAATAATAATCAAGTAAAAATACACCACAAGCATTTACCAAAGTAAGAGAAATCACCTTATCTAGCTACCCCTAGATTTCTCAATAGTTTTTACAGAACATTCTAGATTTTAAACAAGAAGGATTTACTAAGGATGGCAAGCGGCACAAGATTGAAAGCCGGAATAGGGGGGAATACAAATTTATCCTTCCTTGCACTCATTCCGAAGGGAGTCAAATCTGATAAACTTTTCTCATTTTCACCTGATTTCTCTTTGCAACACTTCTTATAAAATTATAACTAAGGTTGTTGCAGCTAGACCTAAAAAACTTCTTCCAGATCTAATCTCTTGAAACCAAGGAGGTTTTATGCAAAAAAAAGGACAAATATTGGACAATATAATATTGGTGCAGGAAGCAATTCATTCAAGCAAGGAAGTTGGAGAATCTGGAAAGGTGATTACAGTAAATATGGCAAATGCCTTTGACAAATTCAGGCATTCATTCCTATTCTTAATGGTAGAAAAGTTGGGATTTTGTAAAGACTTCATCAAATGGATAAAGGCTTGCATTCGTTCTCCTTGGATAACACGATTGGTTAATGGGCAACCTGCAGATTTTTTTGTGGCTTCTAGGGGGCTTAGATAAGGGTGCCCTACGTCTCGACTTTTTACACTATTATGGCACAAAGCTTGAGCAGAAATCTAGAGATGGCCAAGCAAAAAGGCAAACTAGTAGGATTGAGTATTGCAAGGAATCTAAAAGACCTAAACCACTCTCAAATTGCCGATGAAACGTTGCTGCTAGGAGGATCCTCCAAAATAATTATGGGTCGTTTCAAGAAGATTTTAATCTCTCGGCGGGAAATACCAAGTCTATGGGTGGAATTGCCCTGACAACACCCTAGTGGAAATATCTCGAGCATTAGAATTTCTAGCAGCTTTAGAATGGAAAACTTTCAAATACCTTGGACTCCCAATATTGCTAGTCTCACCCAATGTTGATGATTGGGAGGAAGTTCAACAAAAAATGCGTAAGAGAATACAAGGATGGGAACTGCAATGGCTAAAATGTAGTTGGGAAGATAGTCTTAATCAAATTGGTGTTGTCCTCGCTTCCAGTAAATGTAGGATCAGGGCCATTAGTGCCCAAAGGAATAATTCATCAAATCGGGGGGATGATAAGGAAGTTTCTCTAGCAAGGTGGAAAACATAAACAAAATAAATTGCACTTGGTAAACTAAAACATGGTCCAATTGCCCAAGGTATATGAAGGTTTATCAATGAAGGAGTTGAAGGAAACGTAACTAGGTTCGGTCTTCATAAATGCACTTTAGGTATTTGTATTTATTCAAGAAAAAAAATATTATTTTTATAATATATGTCAATGAGTTTCTTGCTCATTGAAGTAAGTCTAGCGCATGCTAAAGTACTATAGGTAAATTGTTGATTTTAGGTATGTTCTATGCTGAGAACAAATTTAGTTATATTTTCCGTATTAGCTTAATATCAATTCCAAATTAGCAATCACATTTAGCATGATAGTAAAATGCAGATAGAACATAAACTAAATCGCAAAAGACAAGCCAAGACAAGAAAACACAAGATGTGGCGTCAACCAGAACCCCAATGTGGGGAAACCCTTGATCAATTCTTCTTATGTTCTTCAATAGTTCAGCGGAGAGAGAGATAAATAAGATTAGAGATCTTCTCTAGGAAGATGACACATGAGGTAGCAAATCTAAACACAGGTGATTACATCACCATGTTGTACCCATCACTGTGTTGCACCCATCACCATGTTGCACTTCATTACACTATGTTTCACTCATTATACGACATCCATCATCATTGTGTTGTACCCATCATGTTGCACTTCATCATCACTAAGTTGCACCATTCATGTTGCACTATGTTGTACCATTCATGCTACACTTTCAAGTTGCACTTCATCATCACTCTGTTGCACTATGTTGTACCATTCATGTTGCACTTTCATGCTGCACTTCATCATCACTATGTTGCACTATGTTGTACCATTCATGTTGCACTTTCATGCTGCACTTCATCATCACTATGCTACACTATGTTGTACCATTCATGCTGCACTTCATCATCACTATGCTGCACCATGCTACACTTATCATGTTGCATCTATCATGTTGTCACCTACATGCTACATACATCAATATTGTCATGGAACAGCCTTAGCTGCTTGCTATGGCTTGCACCCTAGCAAAGCAGCTAGCTATCAAGTTCCTAAATGGCAGCGATGCCCTCAGACTTCTAATATAGAGACAGTTACCCCCGACGTACCTATGCCTTAGAATAGTCGTAATTAACATTGTTGCTGCTAGGCTTCCTTTCCAACGTTAGCTGTATTTGTGACAGTGAATTAAGGCTTCTTCAGGCCTGAGACTAGGGCCTCTTCTAGGCCTCCTTCCTGCGGCTTAGGGCAGCGTATGAGTAGCATATAGAAGGTTTGTCCTAACTAAGTATATGCATCCTCCTTAACTACGGCCACAGTGTTTAGGGCACTCAAGGACAGCGTTAGGGTGACTGTGTATTCCCTATCATTAGGCCAGCGTATAGATCTCAATACAGTGGATAGAGTCTCCATTATCACAGCAGACATTAGGAGTTGTTCAGACATCAAATTAAGGCACTCTTCTACTGTGTTTTGAGGGTCTCTTGTAATAGCAAATTGTGACCAGCGGCTAGGGCATTTAGGCTTATCCTTCAGCTGAGTGTAAGCCTCTTTTATGAGGGCTTACACTTCACTGCCCTCCTTGACATAGTTGTGTGTGCAGTTAGGGCTCTTTTGGAGCATCCTTTGGCAGCGTATAGAGGCTTTCTTTCTTAGAGTCCTCCATGACCGTGTTAAGGTTACTTCATTAATTGCGTTAGGACTTTTACATTAAGGCAACGTAGAGCCTAAGGCACTCCCTCTAGGGCAACGTATACTCTTGGTGACTTCTCCTTCCACCAAAACCCAAACGAGTGGAGAGGAAGAAATCACAAGAGATGAGTAACTAAAAGACTTGAAGGCCACCTCTATTTATAGTAAAACGTTGAGGATAGATGGGGGTAATTTGGTTGTTTTTCGACCTTAACGAATTGTCACATAACATAATTAAATTCATATCTCCATGAATAAATGTCGGAATCGGATGATCTTTAAAGCAATCCTACACCTCTCAACGAGAGGAATCCAAGAAAAATATCAGTTGCCATTGTTATAGCTCCGATAACAGCCATGAATAAGTAGACCCACATGGAGTTTTGGCCTAGTTGCCAATTTTAACATAAATCAAAAGGTCAAAAGAATTATGTTAAAGACCTTAAGGGTATGTTACATTGTGTATAAGAGTCAAAGAAGTAACCTCCAAGCAAAGTCACGTCCCCTCTTATACAAAGGCACCATCAAAGAGTCTTCTTCAAGCATGTGACACCACCAAAGAAACCATCTGAAGTAAGAATAACAAGTCGGTCTGCAAACAATCTACAGGTCGGCCTTCTAGTCAGCTTAAAAGGAGGAACACTGCTCTATAAATAGAGGTTGTCCACTCCATTACAGTGTCAACTAGGTAGCTCTGAAATCTGCGAAGAGAAGAGGCTAGAAAAAAGGTAACAAAGAATGAAGAAGAGGTCTTCTAGGGCAGCGAAGGAAGGAGGAGAAAAGTCGAAGTGAAGAAGGATTTTTTTCTAGGGTTATTACAGTCACACGTGTGAGAAAAGATAGGATAGTTTGCAGTTATATCAGTAGTAAGGTCACAGTCACATGTTCATCATAATTTGGATTAGAAATTAGGCCTACAATCGCCTCTCAAGTCAAGCGAAGAAGACTCTCTCTCTATCGAAGGAAATAGGACCCTAACTCTCTAGGGTACCTCTCTCATGTGCAAGAATTAGGGTTGCAGTGTTGTTACACTAAGGAAGAACGAAGTATCGAAAGAAGGACAAAGTGCTAGGGAACGAAGTGTCGAAAGGAGGTGAACAAAGTGTCGGGGAAACATAGTGCAGAGAAAATAAGGACTTTACTTGTGCTTGGAGGATCTTCTAGTCAAGGGTCTAGGGTTTGGCATTGATCAAGAAAGAAGCTTCAATAAGAGAAAACTTACCGAAGGGTTTTTCTCTCAAGAGAAGAGAGGTTTTGGCCCTTGCAAAGAGCCAACATTTGTGTTCTTGTCTTTATGTTTTTGGTAGCAGTTTGATGAAACACACACACTAATAATAAGAAGAAGATCAAGCTAAGATAATTGTAAAAGTGCTTCACAAATTGTTATCAAGTCAAGAAGAATCACACTACACCTAATTGCCCAAGATTCTTCAACAGAAGGACCCTGAGCTAATGACCTAGCTCTGAATGCTAAAATTGTTTGATGACTCCTCTCAAACTCCAAGGAATGGTGGAAAATCTCTTTCATTCACAAATACTTTCATAAAAACAAGCTTCTTTGGCCAAAGGATGAGGTATGGTCGGAACAAGGCTCTAAGATATGGTGGTTGTGCAAAGCAATTGCTCCAATCATTATTGACAATTTGCATTGGCAGACAGAAAATGGAGCTCAGATTTGCCTCTACAAGGATCGAGTTCCTTCAGCAACAATGGTAAAGAACATGAGGATATGAGGGATTTGGCATTGTGGATGGTAGGAAACAAATATGAAAGAATCGTTGACATATCATTATGGGATCTGAATGATCAATGAACTAGGTGGGATTGTCCAAACATGCCTTCCAAACTTCGGCCCAAAGGGGCTCCCTTCTAAAAGCTCTAAAGGGGCTCCTTTCTAAAAGCTCTAAAGGGGTTCGCCCCCATTGTCACTTCAAGACTGGATCAACCAACGTGGAAGGGCAGCAAAAATAATGTATACTTTGTTAGATCGGGCTACGAGCTTTTGATCCAAAATTGCACTCATCCCCCCAGATCGAATATGGAGTTGAATTTGGAATAGTGACAATCTATCCAAAATAAATATGATCTGCTGGGAAATGGCACAGGCGAATATGGAGTTGAATTTGGAATAGTGACAATCCATCCAGGCGTGTGTTATGCGAAAACAAGGAATAATCAATATCTCATCTCTTTAGCCATTGTCGTTTTGTATTGGAGGTTTCGGAAATAGCGTTGGACAAACCATTAGAAATCACATCCATTCTTGATGGTTGGTAAGAAGTGTTTGAAAGTTGGAAATATAGGATCCCCTGGCAGTGTTCAGCAAGCTCTATTCTTATGCTATGTTTGATGGCACTACCAAAATTCCTATGCTAGGTGATATGAATTACCCGCAACCAAGTAATTTTTCAAGAATTGTGACCCTCTACTCCCAAGGCAGCCTTCAAGGCAGTGCAATTGCTCTTTGAGTC
The DNA here is from genome assembly GCA_000404065.3 of Pinus taeda. Taxonomy (NCBI): domain Eukaryota; kingdom Viridiplantae; phylum Streptophyta; class Pinopsida; order Pinales; family Pinaceae; genus Pinus; species Pinus taeda. The sequence continues at coordinate 19,427 of APFE031438686.1, read as the reverse complement.
TAGCACTGCTAGTGGGTATGACTGTGAGGAGCAAAATTCTTTACCGCAAAATCAAAGGGACTGGTTCAATCTGAGACATCCCTTAGATCAAGCTAGTAGCTTCAGTCAAAAACCTCACCCACCCAAATCATTTCAAATCAAATTGGATAAGGAAGAGTTTCATGATTGGATAAGAAAGAACCGAAGTTTTTTTCTCTTCTTTGATGGTGCCTCAAAAGGTAACTCTAGGAAGAGATCAAGTTGCAACTTCAATCAAAAACTTCAGTCTTTAATTAACTATATTTGAAAGGATAGAACTCTTTCATATTCAAAGGAACCTCAATTTTGTAGTCAATTCCTTAGAGCAAATAAAGGGGTCACCTAGATCAAGGAATGTTGCAAATGGAAGAGGGGAGAACTATATTAAAACCCATCCCATGAATCCTTTTTTCGCTTGCTAGAGAGCGCAGGTCTGAAAGCGCATGGTCTGCCCTAGCCCGCGCAAGCATACAGCCAAGAGTGGATCTCAACCACAATGGATCAAGGAGGCGGCTCTGAGATCCCTCCTCCCTCGCCTCCTCATGTAGAAGCTTTCAAGAAACTTGTTACAATAGCTGGAGAAAGGCCGATTACTGGAGCCCAACAAAAATTTGTTAAAAAATTGGACAGTGTACCTACAGTGGTTCTATCAGCGGAAGAAACATGCAGATCGGCTCTAAATCTAGCAGAGAGGGGACTCATTGGTCAGTTCACAAGTCTCTGGCCATCCCCGAAAGTGGTAAAAGATTGGGTAAATCGAAACTGGATCCCGCTGGTTTCGGAAGGAATCAAAAGTCATTTTGTTGGGAAAGGTTTCTTTGTGTTTGTATTTGACAATGCCAAGGATAGAACTCTGATCTTCAAGAATGGGCCATATTTTATGGGCCCTCAAGGCCTCTATTTCAACAAATGATCTCCAGATTTTGATCCAGCTCAAGATGTACCCACAGCTGTTCTAGTGTGGGTGCGACTACCTCATCTCCCCCTCCATTGTTGGAATCAGAGATTGTTGCAATACATAGGCAACACCCTTGGTAAATACATAGATCAAGCGGCAAGAAAAGATCAATATTCTTGCGCCAGAATATGTGTAAAATTCGATCTGGAAGTTGGTTTACCTGAGGCCATCAAACTTACTGTCGCTGATTGGACTCACATCCAAGAGCTTGACTACGAGCAGCATCCCTTCAAGTGCCGACATTGCCACAAGTATGGACAATTTGCAAGGTATTGCAAGAAAAAGAACGAGGAAGTAACAGAGAAAGAAAAAGGAGAACAATGGATTCAAGTCAAGAAACCAGCAAACAACAAGCAAAACAACAAATCAAAAGGCAAAGAGACCGGGAAAAAATCAGGGCAAAGCAATGGAAATCCTGCAGATACAGGGAGCAAGGAAACTAACAACACTGAGGCGGGCAAAAATTCCTTTGATCCTCTCAAAACTCCTCCAAAATCTCCAGAAGAAGATCGGGAAGGGTTCCTCCAGCCAAATGACACCACCTCTCTGAAATCAAGTAATGTTGAAACAATCCCCTCTAGTTCGATCCTAGGCAATAATCCCTCTCCTTCTTATGTAGAGATCATAAAAAAAAGACCACAGAAAATTCAAGCTCATCAGAGGATGAGACCTCTTAGAGGCCTTCGAAAAGAACCGAAATGAAAACGCTCAAGGAAACCAGAGAAGAAGCAGAAAGGCTAAAAACCCTAGCGAGTCAAGCCACCATTGGGATGTCTTTGGGGAGGAATACTAGAACCAGGCCAGCCAAGGGAGGTGGTCCCGCTCCAACGAGTAGTAAGTAATGCAACTGGTCTCTTGGAACTGCAGGGGTTTGGGGAATCCTAGAAAGGCAGAAGCAATAAAAGATCTTTTGAAAATGGAATCCACAGATATTCTCATGCTCCAAGAGACCAAAATAAAAGGGGACTCCCTTCTTCATACAAGCAGTTCAAAATGGAAATTCGATAATGGGAAGGCAGTTAGTGCCAGGGGCACCGCTGGAGGAATAGGAACCCTTTGGTTTGGAAAAACCTTCTCTCTAGAAAGATCCATGAAACACAACATTGGATCTTCACTGAACTTCGACACACCACAAGTAATCTCAGTCTAGCATTATTCAATATGTATGTCCCAGTAAACTATGCTAAAAAGAGAGAGTGTTGGAAGTCCCTATCGGAGTTTTTAGATCCCCAGAGCCCAAAGAATATTGTCATAGGAGGAGATCTGAATATCATAATGGACCCAAAAGAAAAAAGAGGTGGAATTTATACTAGAGACTCCATGCTCCCTTTTGTGGAAAATCTTGCCCAACAATGGGATCTGGTTGATTTTAAACCTATGAGAGGAGAATTCACTTGGACTAACAATAGAACAACGGAGAATCACATTTCAGCCGGGTTAGATAGATTCTTCATTCACAGCTCAATCTTTTTGGACAGAAGAATAGTCTTTTCCAAAATTCTATCGAAGTTAACCTCGGACCATAAGCCAATCCTCCTCGCTTTGAAATAGGAAGAAGGAAGACTTAGGACCTCTTCCTTTCAGATTCAGCCCTCTTTGGGCTGAAAGAGATGGGTTCCTTGAAATAGCCCAAACAGCCTAGTATAAAGAAGTTACAAGATCCCCAAGCTTCGTATCAGAGCAAAAGCTAAAAAATGTGAAGTATACATTAAAAGATTGGATAAAAAAGGCGATAAAAACTCCAACCAGCCAAAGGAAGGAAGTTGTCCAACAGCTGGCAGATTATCAATTTGATATGTAAAAGACAGAAGTCTCCACTTCGGAGTTAGACAAAGAAAAAATTGCTCAAAGGAGATCATATAGCTCCTTTCGGAGAGAAGGAAAATACTGGCAAATCAAATCTCGCAGCTTGTGGTTAAAAGCTGGAGATAGAAACACAACCTATTTTCATAGACAATATAGAGCCCGTCTCTCACACAATCATATTGCAAAAATTGTCGCTTCTAGTGGGCAGATGTGCAAGGGGACTGAGCAGATTAAAGAAGCAGCGAGTAGTCATTTTCAGAAATTACTCAGTGCAGAAGGGGATAGGTGTGGTGAGGATATAAATGATTTTCTCACACACATCTTGATTCTAGTTAATACAAAAAATAACAACACCCTGTTGAAACCTTTCTCAGAAGAGGAAATCTCAAAAATAGTGTGGTCCATGGAGCCAGATAAAGCACCAGGGCCAGATGGTTTTTCAATTCATTTCTATAGACTTTGCTAGGGTATAATAAAATCAGACCTTCTGAGAACAAGGTATGCTGATTAAACTGGACATGTCTAATGCTTTTGACAAAGTTAATCGTTTTTTCTTGTACAAGGTTCTTCACTCCTTTGGTTTCATCCAAAAGTTCATAAATCTTATCAAACCTTGCACAGGGAAGGTATGGATCGCGCCACTAGTAAATGGAAAGCCAACCAATTACTTTCAAGCAACCAAGGGTCTGAGGCAAGGATGCCCTCTGTCCCCTTTTCTTTACATTCTGATGGCAGATACTCTGAGCAGAAGGCTATCTTACAAAAAATTTGCTAGCAGCATTCCTGGGATTCGAATAGTAAAAGGAGTGGATCCTGTGAATCATGCTCTGTTTGCAGATGATTCCTTAATGGTCGAAGGAGCATCTCTTCAAATGGCAAATTCTTTCAAAGTCATTCTCAATAAATTTTGCAGTATCTCTGGTGCTCTGATAAATGAAAGGAAAAGCATTGTATATGGTTGGAATACAGAGCAAGATACTGTAGACAGAATTGCAAACCTTCTTGGCTTCGCTGGGTTTGCATCCTGGGAGAAAATAAAATACTTAGGACTCCCATTAACGCTGGGCTCTAACAGGAATAACCTGTGGGAGGAAATCATAGCCAAATTCAAAAAAAAAATCGCAGTCTGGGGAGGATATTGGCTCCTAACAGCAGGCAAATTAGTTCTAATTAAATCAGTGTTATCGGTGCTGCCCACATTCTAGGCCTCTCTCATGCTGGCACCTAAAGCAATTACAAATTAGATAAGAAGGTTACTGCAGGAATTATTGTGGAATGGAGAAAGAGGAAATAACAAAAGGTTTCACCTCGTCAATTGGGAAACGGTGAAAAGACCCCTCGTGGAAGGAGGGTTGTAGATCAGAGAACCCATGCATGCAAACATAGCGATGGGTTGTAAAATTTTGTGGCAGCTTCATACAGAACCCAACCATCCGGTTAGTCAGATTATTAAACTTAAATATCTTAATAACCAATTGTTGAAGCATTTCAACGCACAGAAAAGGCCAAAAGGTTCCTTGGCTTGGACCTTGTGTAGTCGAGGAATTGAATTTTTCAAAACCTTCCTTTATCACACACTTGGAAATGGCAGAAACACTAAGCCATGGAGCGATAGAATAATGGGTCACCCTCCTTTAACAGAAGTAAAAGAAATGGATGAGATAAGAGCCTGACTTATCGATAAAGGAATTTGGAAGTTAGAAGATATCTCGAGCTGGTGACAATGGGAATTGGCAGAGCTGGAAGTTCCCAAGAATTCTAGATTGCTTGAAATTGCAGTTTGAAACTCTTATTAAAGCTATCACTGATTTCGCTCTGGTCCACAAAGATGAGAATGACTCCTGGGGATGGCGCAGATTTGGGGCTTATTCAGCTGCCCAAGGATACTTTCAGATGCAATCCAGGAAGGATTCAATCCACCCGACTTCCTTTTGGAAACAGGTTTGGGATAGCTTTAGCATCCCAAAAATTAACTTTTTCTTCTAGACAGTAATGCACATGAAAATTCTGACTGGCGAGAACTTGAACAAAAGGAACATCGCATGCCCCCATCGCTGCATTCACTGTAAATGCGCTTTGGAAACCACAGATCACTTGTTTGTCGAGTACAAGTTCACAAAGAAGGCATGGTTTTTCTTTCTTCAAAACCTAAATCTTCCCTTTCCTCCACAGACCTCGATAGTCTCTCTATTCTCTTCATGGAAGGACAGCTATCATTATAGAATCAGTAGCAAGACTCTCTAGTATCGAGTGTGGATAGCAATTCCAATTATGTTTGTTGGAAGTTGTGGCTCGCCAAAAATGATCTCATTTTTAACAACACTGAGTGGACTCCAAATAAGGTGGCTGCAAGAGCAAAGGGCCTCCTAATCGAAACATTAAATCAATTCCCCTTTGAAGAGGATAAAACTTTCCTAAATGAAGAAAGGTCATGGCTGGAAGCTTTTTCCTGCAGAGATAGAAACCAAATTCTCTCCCGTCCAACTCAAAAGGAAAGATGGCAAATTCAAGATCCAGATGACAGCTTCCAACTGTTGAAATTTGGTACCGGAGGACAGGTGGTTCCCTTAGGCTTTGATCTTTGGCCTAGGGAAAAGTGTCCAAAAAATTTTAATTTTTCTCCTAAAGTAACTTTATAATTTTTATAAAGTTAAATCTAATTTGAAAGTGACTTTAACTGATAAAGTTACTAAAATCTAATTTTAAAGTGACTTTACTAAAGTTAATGTAAAATTAGAAAGGAAAAGTGACTTTGGAAATAAATGACTAAGTGGGTCTTTATTAAAGTGGGGTGAATTAAAAAATAGAAAGTGAGATTTAAAAGTGCATTTAATATCAGCCATTGATCTAAATCTATTTCAGCCATTGGATTTAGAGATCACCCAAAAGTCACTTGGATCACCCAAAAGTCACTTGGAGTTATATTAAAGGAGGAAAAGATCATTCATTCTTTCATGAGCAGATTGGGAGAAAGAGAGCAAGAGAGCAAGGGAGATTTCTGGACAAGAAGGAGAAAGAGGCAGCAGTTTGGCACACATACCAGGCAGCTCTTCAGCAAAATCATAATAGCAGAAAGACAAGCAGAACAGCAGCAAGAACAAGCAGAAAAAGCTGATTTTTTTGCTGAAAACTGAGAAGTTTCCAAGTGGTCCGTTGGGCTGAAAACGGATAAGTTTGCTTGCTGAAAAAATTATTTTGCTGTAATTTTTTGCTGAAATTTTCTTGCTGTAAAAAGACATTTTTCAGAAATAAAGAAGAGCTCTCAAACTGGTTTTTTCCAAGAGTTGTAGGGGGTTTTTCCAGGGTCACGTTGACCAAAAATATCAGTGTTTTAATGTGTTTTAATGGCTGTTTATTACTGCTGATTTTTATTTCTGCAATTTCCAGCATTCTGTAAATTTTCCAGAATTTGTGTTTTCAGCAAAATTTATTTTTTCCAACTTGTTGAATGTATGGTTATGGGAAAGGGCATTTAACTACATGGGAGAAATAAGGAGAAACTGAAAACCGGGGTGGGAAAACAGAAATTTTAACACATATAGAATTCTAGAAATGAATTTTTCACATTAAAACACATGGGACTGTCAACACATGCTGAAAATAAATATGGACATAACCAGACTAGCAAAACACATAAAAATACACAGATTTTTGTCAACTTAGACCCAGGCAAAACCCCTTCAATCTTCTTCGGGGAAAACCTGTTAGAGAGCTCTTCAAATTTATTTATCTTTCAAGTTCAGGAAAAATACATTTGCAAACAAAACAAAACAGCAAAAGACAACTTATCTCTTCAGCCCAAAACTCCTTGAAAATCATGCCCACTTTTCCTCGATTTTTGTGCCCACTTGAAGTTGAAAATATGTATTGTACAAATACGACTGTACGGACTGTAGCGATTTTTTTAGCCAAAACTTCTCTCGAACGGCTTGCAATTCACATCACTCAATGCTGTTCGTACTATACCTTCTGCTGTCTTCTAAACTTTGATTTCCATCCCCAACTTTGTCCAGAAATCACTCCTTCAGTTTGTTACAACAAATTTCTCTTTCAGAACTTTTCTCCAGCTCTCAGTCTCCTTTCTCCAATCTGCTCATGAAGAATGAATGCAGTCTCTCTTTTCTTCTCCCCCTTTTGTTTCCCTAAGTGACTTTTGGGCAACCCTAAGATCTAATGTCTCAGATTCATTTAGATTAAGGGATGAGAATAAATGTGCATTTAATTCTCACTTTCTATTTTTTAACTCACCCATTGAATAAAGTACCCACATTGTACTTTATGTCTAAAGTCACTTTTCATTTTATAATTTAACATTGACTTTACCACTTATAAAGTTACTTTCACTTTATAAAGTCATTTTCACTTTATAAAGTCACACTTAGGAAAATAATTATTTTGGATGCTTTTCCCTAGGTAGAGACTAACCCATGGGAAACCACTTGTCCAAGGTACATTAAAAATCAACAACATAGTGATCGTAGATGTAGACATAGGCCTGCAATCCTCCATCTTGACTCTCTTCAAGATATCCATTACATACTTGCCCTGTGCAAGGAAAATCTCTCCTAGCTGCTACCACACCTCCAATCTCAAAAAGTCGTGCATCAAGCCGATGTCCTTCATGTCAAATTTTGAAGCAAGTTCTCCTTGCACATCCCTATGAGCTTCTTTGAGCCTGTGAAGAATAGATCAACAACATATAATACCAAGGTGAGCGATTCGCCCTCAACGAGTACATTGTACAGGTTGGGATCCACCTCACTCTTGGTGAAGCCCAAACCAAGAAGATATCCATCAATCCTGGCATACCATACATGTAGATCTTGCTTTAGCCCAAAAAGGGAAATCTTCAACCTGCATACATGAGAATCTCTCGCATATAGCTCGAAAGCATGTCGCTGCTCAATATACACCTCATCCTCAATCACTACGTTAAGGAAAGTTTTCACATCCATCTGATGTATCCTCCACCCCATCTCTAAAGCAATGTACATAACTGCTCAAATAGATGCATATTTGGTGTCTAATGTGAATGTCTCCTCATAATCCACTCCCTCCTTTTGGGAGAACCCTTTCGCCACAAACCTCGCTTTATACTTCTCAATACTGTCATTTGTTATAGGTTTGATCTTGTAGATCCATCGAGAAGTGACCACAAACATCCCCTTTGGTCTCAAAACTATATTCCAAACAACATTGCTCATGATGGAGCTATACTCCACTATCATGGCATCTCTCAAGACCTGCTTGCCTATAGCCTTCTCAAAGTGGATGGCTGAAACGTGTAGATGCTGCTCGATAGTGCTAAATAATTGGAATATTTGGTTGGTGGTCAGCTTTTCTTGAAAGTGCTGCTAGGAGCTTGCACATGCTCCTCAACATCTTGTAATGTCTATTCAATTTGTTGTCGCTCAGATTGTACAGACACTACGACAATGACTCAGGTCGGGGGATGTTCCTCTAATCCCCGACCTCTCCATTCTAGTTGTCTCCAAACAACAGGAAATGGGGGGTAATCCCTATGGGAATGTGAAGATGGAGGACGAGTTGGTAACCAACGAGTCCTAGAGACTCGTTGGTGTTAAGGATTAAATTAAATTCAAATATGAGACTAGTGCCTTATGGAGTCAACTTCTTGCTTATTATCAATTAGAGATCAAGTAACTTGATGGACAATTGTTGCTTAGATTATTTACTAACCTATATGCTATGCAAATCCTAAGACCTAAGTGTGATGCAAGAATCTTGGTTGTTTTTAGTTATATGCCTATTCTAAGTAAGACCTTCCTCTTAATTGTTTTGGAACCAGTCTTTAGAGTAGTTTGTGGGATGGAAGCCAACGGGAAGCAAACAAAGGCTTGATTAATGATACCTCCCCCTGTGTTGCAGACTCTCCTTAAGCATACCCTAAGGGAGAAAACCCTCAACCATTGTTGAGCCCTTTGAAACCCTAGCTATATATCTCAAATACATCCTAAGACACCTTACATGTTATTGCTCTTGTTGAAGGCCTAATGTACATAATGTAGCCCTTGTTCCTTATTTAATGAAGAAACCTTAACCCCAATAAATAAAGAAGAAACCCTAATCTAGATGTCCTTGCATACCCTAAATGCCTTATTGAAGATGCCCTAATCCTATTGAGGTTGGAGGCCCAAGTCTATGAAGGAGGAGCCCTAACATTGTCCAAATCAATGTGGAAAAAGTCGAAGTCGAGATTAATTCGGCAAGGGTCCAAAAGTTGAAAAACTCGTCAAAGTCGGGAGTTTTTTGAAAAAGTCGGCAAAATAAAAAAAACACAAAATTATTCATTTTTTAATTTTTTTTTTTAACATCTAGAGTATCCACAACATCAAATAAATGCATTTCCACATAAACAGGTGAGAAAGCTAATATATAATATGTATATGAAGTCTAGTGCTACATCACATATCAAAATAGTGAATCAACTCTTGAATTTTGAGTCTTGTCTGAGTCTCAACTCTCAAGAGTCAAAATATCAACAAAAGATATAATAAATGTATATCATGAGTCATCTAAAAGTCATCAAGTAATTAGTCACTGAGAACCTCTTCCTCTTTTAATTTTTGTTTTTGCTAATTGTATTAAGAAATAAGTCATGCATTTATTCAGTAGATTGTAATCTGCTTGGGTAATAAGGTGTTAGGTGGTAGGTCCAATGAAAATTAACAGTGAGTATCACAGTGG
>APFE031438685.1:27744-41798 GCA_000404065.3 Pinus taeda | reverse complement strand
ATAACATTAAGCACATGAAAGATATAAGCTCTTCATTTATTAACTATCTAGAAAAGCAAATCTAATCCTAAAACATAAATGAAAATGCTAAAAAAACAAGGAGTAAGGTTAGAAATACAGAGGATGCCCCATGGCATTAGATGTGTTCAATATAGTGTATACTGAGCATTTGCCTGCTTTTAGGCAAATCTGTTGGCTGCTTGTCGGATGTACCATGTCCAATGTTGCATATGGTAGGACTTTTTCCTATCCGAAAATCAAGCTGCTCGCAGCCGTCTGATGCATCAAATCTTCTTCTCGTTCTCTTTCTTTTGCGTTTTTTCTTCCTAGCAGGCTGTATCACTGATGACGTGGAACTTTATGCTTCAAAACTCTTAGATGAAGTATGTAAGATATGCGTGACATGTATTTCTTCATTCTGCATTTGCCCTGCCAAGGATGATGGATCAATCTCACAGGTACCATGAGTTATATCTTGATCTTCAATGATTGGTGGATTAACTGTGTGAGCATCAATCTGATTATTAATTTCCCTTTCATCCAGGTCATTTTCAATGGAACAAAGAACCTCATAACAAGATGAAGCTTGCTGTAACAGATAAGGAGGCTCCTGATTTATTGACATTCCTTGATTTCTTTCATCTTCCGATTGCTGTTGAAATTTTTGAAATTGTATTTTAATGGCGTCCATCTGACTAGAGTGCTCAACCTTTATAGCACGGATTTCCCTGGCATGGACTTCCTCCATGGTCAATAACCTTTTCTGAAGACATATCTGATTAGCTTCCATATCTTTTATTACTTTATCGTATTTTTCCTTTATGGTCATCAAGCAATGCTGCATAGAGTTTATCTCTTCCTTATGATTTGCTTGCATGGTAGCCAACTGATTATTATGATCGAATGTCACGATAGTCATTTCTTCATCCATAGTTAATAACTTGTTTTGTATAGAATTAATTTCCCTATCATGATTAACTTTCATGGTCGTCATATTTTCCTCTAAGCTTGATAACTTGCTTTGCATAAAACTAATTTCTCTATCATGATTAGTCTTCATGGCCTCAATTTCCTTAGCATGTCGATTTTGCATGATCTCCATCTCCCTATTACGTTTTTCCAGGTGGGTGCATAAAGTTCTCACATCATTGATATAATTAGTTTGATTGATCTCCATATTTTTTACCAGCAACATTAGTTCTTGTATAATTTGCTTTTGATCTTCCTTTTCATTGTCATTTGCCCCTGCTTTTCCACTATCATGAATTTGATCTGCAATGGTACTTGTGGATTGCACATTCTGATATGAAGAATTGTCTTGGAATCTTTCACCGACAGCTGGACCTTTTATAAGATTACTTTCATTCTGTTGCACAATTTTAGGGGCACAAGGCGAGCTATCTGGATAACCATATCTATCTTTAAAAGCATTGACAATGTCTTGTAAAGAAGTGAAAGAATCTTCAGGACAATTATTAAACCAGTTCAAAGCATCACCCTTTAAAGAATGGACAAATAGACGCATCTTAACATCTTCATGATTATATTGAGGAAGTCTATAATATATGATCATTAAACAAGTAAACCTGTTTAAATGTTGTCTAACAGCGACTGATTCACCACCTGAGAACAAAAACAATTTAGAAATGGCCTCTTTCGGAAAATCATGGAGATTATCAGTAAAATGACATGGTTTAAATGAATAATCCATGATGAGTAACTAGGGACCAAATGGATGATAGAACGAGATCTCTGCTCAAGAAAATCAATAGATGAAAGAAGTGGAGTCGCCACTTGAACAATGAATCTAATTCTAGGATCCAAAAAGCAACAAACAAGCTGGTATGAGGGAGGCTTCTTGTATGGGAAAAATAAAAGAAATGGAGTCGCCACCCAAACAAGAAATGAACCGAAGAGTAGTTGTTGATATGACAAAAGATAAGGTGATGAAAAGATCAAAAGACGCCAAAGAATGTTGGCCGTTTGACGGGCTAATAAATGGCGTAAAAGATGAGATGATGCCAAAAAAATTTGACTCTGCCAACTCAAATGAAAACTAAGAAAGAAGAAATAATGATGAATGTCGAATAAACCAAGGACAGAAAAAACTCTATCCCCGACAACGGCGCCAAAAAATGTTGGCGTTGCCAGCTCAAACGAATGATAGAAAGATGAACGATGAATGATGAAAAGTCATTGAAACACCGAGAATAAAGTATCCCTGGCAACGGCGCAAAAAAATGTTGTCGCACAGATTGTCACGACAACGCTCAGACCGGGGGCTGTCACCCTGATCCCCGATCTCTCCGTTTAAGCCTGTCTCCCGCGGCTAAGGGGGGTAGACCCTATAGAAAAATGGATGACCAACTGAGGACCATTTGGGTTGGGAGACACGAGCGGGAACAAGCACTTAATTGATTTTACTAAGTTAAAAGACCAGTGCCTTATGAAATAAATGATTAAACGATTATTTATTGAATATTGCAGAAATATAAACTATGTAGAACAATCATTTATCATCAAATAACCCAAGCGATGTAAGATTTTCAATAAATGCACAACCCCTTTAAATGATCCAGCAGTTAAACTTCAAGAAAAATTAAATGCTTTAAATGATCATAAAATTTAAACACTGACCAGTTACCACTTTCATATAGCTAGCTTCAAAATAAACATTAAGTGTGTTTAGCTATAGAAAAATGGACCATAAAAAATGAAATTTCAATTTTTTTTTATTAAGCTTTTTCAAAATATTTTTTAATTTTTTAATTTTTAAATATTTTTTATTTTTTATTTTGTTTTGTTTGCAGGTGCTGGAGCAGCGTGGAAGGAATCCGCAGGAAGTAATGCTGAAGAGAAATGTGGAAATGGAGCTGTGAGGAGACAGAGATTTGATTTGCAGCAGAGTGAGAGGAGCTTTAAAAATTTTCTAGAAATCTTGACAAAATTTTTAACTCGCTCTCCTTCAAATTTCTTGAAACCCTCATAAAAAAAAATTAGATCTGAAAATGAATGATTTTAAAACCTTTGGAATGCAAGATTGCTGGTTGATATTTTTGGAAAGCAATTTTAAATGAAACCCCAACAAACAGATAGCTTGGAGAATCTCGAATTTCTTCAGCAAAAAACTTGCAAGAACTGATCCTAAGGCTAGATCTTACCCTCTAGGGCCTAGATCTGGCTTCAAACAAAAATTTCTCCTCAGACTTGTAACCTGCAACCTGTAATGGCAAAACAGAACACCCAAAAATAATATGTGCAAGAATCGAAACTGAAAAACCTAACTAAATAATTACAATATTCACAAACTGCAGACTCTAAAATAGCCAAATTTCTCGTTATGCCACATAAATATTTTCAGAATTTAAATTTTAATGTGAGATACTTTAGAAAACCCTTCATGCATTCATTAAAAAAAATTCAGATAATAAGCTCGGGATTAAAAACTAGCTGGGCTCTTTCAGAAAACATAATCCGGGAGTTGGCTGCTTCAGCCGAGAACTTCCCCTAACGCCCAGTAAACTCAAAACTTAAGATTTCCTGCACAGCTTAAAATCAACCATCAACATAGAGGGAGAAAACAATAATGAAATCCAGATCAAATGGAGATACCTGCCATTATATTTCAGAATCTAAACTATCGTTCAAACCCTAGAGATCAGACAAGATACCTGTGCCTGAATCAATCTTCATCAAGCTATTATCAATGACTGAAAATAAGATTATGCAAAAAAATAAAACAATCTTACAGCATTTCCAGAAGAGTAACACCAGCAAGATTTTCAACCCCAAAGTCTTTCTTTATTGCACAAAAATTGACTACAAGAGAGCTTCTTTAGCACCAGACTCTCAGATCTAAATTGATCTCAAATGACCCCTAGCACCCTATTTAAAGGAAAAAAATCCCAACAGCTAGTTCGAGTGATCCATGTCAAACTAATCTCGACCGTCGATGAGGATCAAGATTTATTTTAATCTCATCCATCGAATTTTTAAATGCATTTTAATATGTTAAAAAATTAAAATTCTGTATTTATTTACTCAAAAATTTGACTTATTATTATTTTATTATTTTTTAAAATTTTTATTTTATTTTACTTATTTATTTATTTTTATTATTTTTTAAATTATTTATTTCATTTTTAAGTTATTTTTTAATTTTAAAATTTTTAATTTTATTTTACTTTATTATTAATTTTTATCTATTTATTTTGATTTTTTAATTTTCTTAATTTTTATTTTAAATTTTTGGATCCTCGAACTTAGCCCTTTGGAAAAATCACCTAGGACCTAGGACTTAGGACTTATGAGGGGATTAAAACATTTTTCTAACCCTCAAGAAATTTTACATCATGACTTTTACAATTTTACATCTCAAGGGGGAAAACCCATTTGACATAAACCCTCATAGATCACCCAGTTCTGCGACCAACTATAATCTAGCAGATCAACGCACTAGGATTCCCCTAAGATTCTAATGACAAAATTAATTCCGGCTTTGGGGTTAGGCTGAAGGAAAACTCTGTCGATCATGGATCGGTGAGACAAAAAACCTTCCGGAACGTAGATTATCACTAGAAAATTAGGTCCACCTAGGCAATTTTCATACATGACTCAACGTTGCTAAGATTATTTACAATTCACACATGCAGACTGGGTTTACAACATAATATGATAAGGTCGACGATGACTGTCGAATGGCACGGACACGTCAATCAAGTCCTACCCTTTTGCGAAGAAAAGGGGGTGTACTGCTAAGGGTAGTTGACACATAGTAGTCAACACAAGTTAACTGAGAACTTGACTCTTTCTCTCGCCAATCAACATTTAAGTCTTAACTCGTTCTAACTCAGCTTGTCACTGCCACCTCATCTTGTAGTCTAACTGAAGAAGACTCCAACTAACTACAGCTCTAACCTAGCATGCAAACTTGATGACCATTCCAATAAACTAGAAATCAACTCATCACAACTGAAGACTATCTCATGAACTCGCATCCATGCTAGAGAAAGGCTGAGACAAGGTCTTCACAAGCTAAGGCACAAGCCAAAAGACCTTCCATTGCTACATTTTCAACCCTCTCTCTTAGCGAAGAAGGGATTTTGTACAACTCCCAACTTATCTCTGAAGTAGATGAAATTGCCCCTTGCCAATGCCTTGGTCAAGATATATGTTGTCTACTCCTTTGTTGGAATGTACAATAACTTCACTATCTTTTTACACACATTCCCTAAGATTATGATACCTAATCTCGATATGCTTGGAGTGATCATGAAACACTAGATTCTCAGAGAACTTAATGCAACTCTAATTGTCACAGTGTACACAGTGGGCTCTATCCCCTTCTTGAAAAGTCCCACAAGCAATTTCCTCATCCAGATAGCTTTACACGTTGCCAAACTAGCAACCATGTACTCGGCCTCTCCTGAACTGAGTGCAACTGATCTTTGCTTCCTGTTGAACCAGGAAACAGTGGTTGACCCAATGCTAAAGATGCAACTTGAAGCACTCTTCTGATTTGTGCAACTCCATGCCCAATTTGCATCTGTGAAGCCCTCAAGCCTCACTCCATTAACCTGTCTAAACCATAATCCATAATATGTCATGCCTTTAAGATATCTCAAAACATGCTTCGCAGCAAGCCAGTGAACTCTAGTAGGATCCATCATGAACTGGCTCAACTAGTTCATTGCAAAACATATATCAGGTCGTGTGTTGACTAAGTACATCAATGACTCGATGAGTTGCCTATACAATGTAGCATTTACTCGCTTTTCTCTGCTAGCATCCACCTTCGTCTAGTTTGTGACTAGAGGCGTGGTCATGGGCCTGCCATCCTGAAAATGAATCTTCTTGAGGATCTATGTAGTGTACTTCCCCTGCCCCAAGAAGGTTTCCCCATCACCCTGCAATACTTCCAGCCCAAGGAAACAGTGCATAAGCCCTATGTCCTTCATCTCAAACCCTTTTGCAAGATCTTCCTTGCAATCCTGAATCAAATTGTCTACTCCAATCAAGATAGGTCGTCAACATAGAGCACTAGAATGAGCGGAAGCCCTCCAACTGTGATGTAGTACAAGTTGTCATCCACCTCACTCTTAGTGAAGCCCAATCCCTGAAGGTGGCTATGAATGCAAGTGTACCATGTTTCTGGTGCCAGCTTGAGCCCCTAAAGAGCTCTCTTCAGCAAATAGACATGAGTGTCTCTGTTGAAAGTCTCAAACCCCTCTGGTTGCTCCATATAAATCTCTTCCTCAACCACCCCATTGAGGAATGTTGTCTTCACGTCCATCTAGCGAATCTTCTATTCCATCTCCGCTACAAGTGCCAAAAACGTCCTAATGGATGAATGCCGAGCGATTGGGCCGAACGTCTCATCATAGTTGATGCCCTCAACTTGCGAGAAGCCCTTAGCCACAAACCTAGCCTTATACTTCTCCACACTCCCATCTGCTCCATGCTTCACCTTGTACACCCAGCGTGAGCCTACTACTAATTTGCCTTATGGTCGTGGCACAATCTCCCAAACATCATTCTTCATGATGGAGGAATACTCCTCCACCATGGCATCCTACCAAACCTGTTGAGAGGTTGCCTCCTCATAACAAGAAGGCTCTGTGTCCAATAATTCAGCCATCAACACCATATATCCAGTGTACCTCTGTGGCTACTTACTCCGCCTGAACATAGAGCTAGGAGTCTCAACTCGTTCCTGGGCCTCCTAAATCAACCTCTCCACCCACTTGGCTCTCTTTCCCCCTACGCTGGGATTCATTGACTGAGTGGTTGCCTCCACTTGTCCTAGTCTCTCTTCACCCTACAATGACTCCTAGTCATCCCGCTATGCAGCCCGCTTGCCACCTAGTTGAGACTCATTCTGTGATACTGACTTAAGCTCCTGGTTGGGAGAGAGTAGGAGCTCCTCAAGTACTCCAACCTGCTCCTGCTCCAAGGATTCCCTCAGAGCTCTATCCTCCCCAAATCTCAAGTCCCACCTGATAATTGTCTTCTTAAGTGATGCTATATACACCCTGTACACCTAGGATGTCTTACTCTAACCCACGAAAATTTCCTTTTCAGTGGTGGGCTCCAACTTCTTCATGCTCTCTTTGGACACATGGCAGTAAACTTTGGTGCCAAAGATGCAAAAGTGAGAAACATCAAGCTTCTTTCCTATGAAACCCTCCTCCGATGTAACTTGTCCAAGCACCCTGTGTGGACTTATGTTCTACAGAAATAATGTAGTGTTGCAAGCCTCTACCCACAAGAACATGGGCAACCCTTGGTCATGCAACATGGCCTTGGCCAATCCAACTATGTTGCAATTCTTCCTCTTAGCCACCCCATTCTGCTAAGGGTTATGGGGTGTTGTAAGCTCTCTCCTAATGCCCTCTTTGGCACACACATCCATGAAGGCATTGGAGACATATTCCCCGCCATTGTCACTCCTCAATGCTTTGGTCTTCTTCCCGGATTGGTTTTCTACAAAGGCCTTAAACTCCATGAACTTGAAGAAGGCCTCCTCCTTCTTCTTCATAAAGAAGATCCATGTTTTCCAAGAATAGTCATTTATGAAAGTGACATAGTACCTATGTCTCATGAGAGATGGAGAAGAGAAGGGCCCACATATGTCTAAATGTACTAGCTCCAAAATCCCTTTGGCTATGATGTCTTGACCCTGAAAAGATGACTTGGCATACTTGCTAAGTGTGCACCCCTTGCAGACATCATGTTGGTCAAATACGCACTGTGGTAGTCTTATGGCTATTTGTTGAAGGACCTTCAACGCCCCATGCATTTGTGCCAAAGCTCCCCCACATCTTTCCCATGCTCACATCCTGCCTCGCTACTCAAGGTTGTACATGTCTCAACCTACAACGTGTAAAGATTTTTCATCCTCACACCAATCTGCTTCATGGATCCAAAAGCTAAGTGCTTGAGGTAAGCCTTATGTCTGCTAAAAATGACATTACATCCCTTGTCCTCTAAGGTGACAACAGAAACAAGGTTCTTCTTAAGGCCTAGAATATAGACGACATCCCGAGATGGAGAGGGCCACCAGACTCCCTCTCAAAGCTAACAATACCTAATCCCCTAGCCAAGTAATTGCCATCACCTCCTAGCTCATTGTGAAACTGCATGTCCTTCTCCTTCGGCTGGCCGAAATATCCCTTGTTCTCGATCATGTGGAAGGATGCTCTAGAATTAATGTACCATATGTTGTTGCCTACTGAGCTTGCCATGCAAGCTATCAATGAGAAGTCTTTCTCGAACTAAGAAGAAAACAAATCTATCTCAGTTGATGTTGCCATATGGTCTTTATTGGACCCTTTCTTCCGATTAGGACACTTAGTGGCACAATGCTTGAATTGGTGGCAATTGAACCATTTGATCTTGCTCTGATCTTTCTTCTTCTTCTCGCCCTTCCGACTGGACTTGACCTTTCCTTAGCCCTTCTTGCTCTTGGCTTTGCTACCTTTGCCTCCCAAGGCAAAGTTCTCCTCGTCCTCTGTCTTCACTGATTTTCCAGCTCTTGTACCCCTCCAAATCTCTTCTTGGATGCAATCTCCCCATAGCCTTGACCAGTTGGGAAGATTCTCTTTGCCACTAATTGCATCTTGGAAATTCTCCCAAGACTTAAGAAGTCCTAGTAGTGCAAGACTCACAAGGTCATTGAATGTTGTAGTCTCGCCCATTCCAACTAGTTCATCTTGAACCTGAATGAACTTGGAAAGGTATGTAATGATGGGCTCTCCTTTGCTCATCCATATGTTTCTTAGCTTGTCCTTCAGAGCAAGTTTCCTAGCATCACTGGAACCCTAATACAAATCTAAAAGGACTTTTCACATCTCGTATGTTGTCTTCTTCCCATGGAAATGAGGGATAATATGGTCTTTGACCCCCTCAAAAACGATCCTTTTGTCCTTGGTGTCATTCTTCTTATGTTGGATCAACTGTTGGGGATCTGTGGGTGGAACTAACTGATTTTGCATAAGTTCTAGCACCCCATTATCTTCCAACACCACTAAGATCTGCTCCCTCCATGAGCAGAAGTTAGAGGCTCCCTCTAACAGTGATTTGTGCTTAGTCTTTGGAATGACATATTGCTATCCAAAAATTGCTCTTCAAAACTCTAGCGCAAGACTTCAAATTGAACTGCACTCTTCACTATCGGAACAATTTGGTGCTGGTCTTTATGCGGAACTCTACTCTGGTACCATGTTATGCGCACTACTTAGATGAATTACTGAAAACAAGGCAACTGAAAACTGAAACCAAATTTACTTTCACCAAGACACAGAGTTTCTTAACAAATGATAGGCAGTGAAAATCCACCAAAGATAAAAACACATGCACACAAAATTGACACGCTCATTTTACCCAGGAAACCCAAAAGGGAAAACCCCTTTCTTTGTTGTGGTATTTTATTGGTTGTTCTTTGAGAAAATTGGATCTATTACAATTCACGCCACTACTGCAGCCAGCAACTTGTCTATGAGAAAGCGCTAGGCTTCTCCTTGCTATTCTCATCCCTACACAGTAGATCTCTGTTGAAGATAGTCTAGACCTACTCTCGAGAATCCTGATCCTCCTACTCCATAATCCTTGTGCACTTCAGGCCCCTATTTCCTTGCGCACTTGGGCTTATTTCCTTGCGCACTAGCTCCTATTTCCTTGCGCACAGTTGCTCCTCAATGATGCACACTCCACACACAAAAAATGATTTGTGATCTTGTGCCTTCGTCCTTCTCTTTATAAATAGAATTTGATGTATGCAAGAGGCCTGTCGAGTTTCAGTTCAAACTAGTGTCACAAGTTTCCTTTGCTAGTTAACTAGAGCAAGTCCAAGTTAACTAGCATGAGTTCCTCCTTGATTTACTCTAGCTGTGATTGTGAGTTAACTGAGTACTCAGCTCGTTCTCTCTCAACACTTAAGTCTTAACTCGTTCTAACTCAACTTGTCACTGCCACCTCATCTTGTAGTCTAACTGAAGAAGACTCCAACTAACTGAAGCTCTAACTCTACACATGCAAACTTGATGACCATTTTAGTAAACTAGAAATCAACACATCGTAACTGAAGTCTATCTCACCAGTATAGATCCATTTTAAACACAGATCTAGTAAGAGCCGAGAAGGATCAAATCCCTTAAGGTGTAAACCTCTTTAGTGTGAAAAATTTAACTAAAAAATTTGCACTACAGATTTGATCCCTCTTTTTTTTTACCTGTGCAATGGCATGAATTCCTTAGTAGAACGTTCGCTGGCCAACAGACCAAACCCCTGGAGGCTACAGATTTAATCCCTCTTGAAACCTAATAGATCTATAATTAGGATTGATCTATTCTAGTTTTATATATATATACACACACCACGTGTAATTTTTCATTGTTTAAATTACATTTTTTAATGTGTAAAATGGATTCAATATCTTGAAAATTTAACTTGCAATTCGAACACATCTTTGCTTGATTTCAAACAAAATTGACCAAAAAATATACTTAGAAAAGGGCCACAATGAGACTAATTGAAATGTTTTAGCCATTAAAAAAAAAATCAATTGCTTTATATAGTATATATAGTTTTTTAAAATCATATATAATATATACAAATTTAATTATTTTTCTTGAAATTTTTAATGTATGAGTCACATTGTATTTTTTTTATTAATAATATTTTTTAAATGCTACATACTAATTTGATATTAAGAATTAAATAAATTACATATTTCCTCCTCTTAAAGTATTGAAATATTTTATTATGATCAACATTAAAATAATTTTCATTTACTTTCTCACCATATACAAATGCATGAAGTTGAGATTGAAATAAATTAGTCAACGTGCATATTTAAAGCATGTTTGAGTTATATACTGAAATATTTTTAAAAAGTTTATTTAAGTCATGTACAACTTTATATAAGAATTATACAACTTTCCCATACTCAAAAAGTAAAAATAAGTGTTTTTTATTTTATTTTTAGTTACTATATATCTCTATAAATGATCCGGATTTAAACAGGAATGCAACAAATTATAGATATAACCATACATATAGAGATGCAGCAGAAATAATACTTCATTTCATTATTGTAAAATTTTGAAAAACTAGCTAGGGCGATGGTAGGTTATCTTTGAGAAGAAATGTGGCAGCTACATGCCTCTGAACTGTGTTACAATGAGGCTTGAAGGCCTATTTATTATTGAGAAACAATGGAAAACCCTAAACATCCAAAAACCTAACCCTTGAAGATGAAACGCCAAATTGTGGGCCCCGTTTGAGTAAATTGGTACATCAACTTCCCCGGGCCGTAACTTTGACATACAATCTTCGTTTGACACGCACAATATCTCGTTAAAAAGATCTATCTGAGAACTACAACTTTGGGAAGAGCACCATCGATCCATGGACCCATGTTGCTCCCAGTTTTGCCAAAAAACGTCATTTAGGGCCTCAAAACGGCTCTGGAAGTTCAGGACCCGAAAAACTGCTAAAAATAGGAAACTGAAAGGCTGAAAGAAACAATGGTGTGGGTTCAAGTGGACTTGGCGGGTGGCCACCAATATCCACCTGGACCATTCCTCCTCCCTTAGGAAGCAATGGTCCACATTGCGTTGAGTTCCTCCATGAGATAAGGAAACTTCTGCTGAACTTGGTCCCTGGTGAGCCACTTGCCCTGGTGAAGGAATTGGCTTGCTTTGACAACTCGATACAGTTGGATATTCTGTTGGCGGGTGTGCTTGATCTGTGTGTCCATGATCCGATCAGTTGCAGCTTGTTCCATGCAATCTGAATTTAAGTCTGTGTGTGTGAATTGTTTTGCAATGTTGGATATGTCTAGTAATGGTGGAAATTATGGCCGAAGGCTATCCACATTGAACACTGGGTGAAGGCCAAGGAATGGGGGAAAGATGAGCTCAAATGCATTGTCTCCCACAGCCTTGGTAATGGTGTAAGGACCATATCGAAGTGGTCTGAGTTTCTGATAGGCTCCGGTAAGGCGTTCATTTTGCAAATGCAACCAAACTTTGTCGCCCACCTGAAACTTGTGCAGCACCCGATGTTGATCATGTCGCTGCTTGTACTTGGCATTTGATTTCTCCAGAATGTCATGGACCTACTAGCGAATATGTTGATGTGCTCAATGAAGTTGTTTGCCTTATCTGTTTTGCACTGAACATGAGCCGAATCTGCATGAGTAGTTGCAATTGGCATGGCCATATTAATGGGACATAGTGGCTGGAATCCCAAGCCCACCTGAAAAGGGTTGTGGCCAGTCGAGTTGTGGAGAGCCCGGTTGTAGCTGTGTTGAACATAGGGGAGGCTCTCATCCCATGTGCGTGGATGCTTTGAGTTGTACATGCGCATAATGTGTACGATCATCCTATTGACAACCTCTGTCTGGCCATTAGTTTGAGGATGGAAGGCTGTGGACTTAGTGAGTTTGGTGTCCAGCATCGACCAGAGACTGAACCAAAATGTACTGAGGAATCTGTTGTCCTGATCTGAGATGTTTGACTATGGGATCCCAAAGTGTACCCATGCTCATTCAAAGAAGAGTTTAGCAGTGGCTTCTACTGTGATATTCTTCTTGCAAGCCGCCATAATGGCCATCTTCGAGAACCTATCGACAACCACAAAGACATAGTTGTTTCCATGCTTAGTAGAAGGAAGGCTCGACATGTAATCCATGGAGATGGATTCCCAAGGTCGACTAGGAGTAGGTAGCACGATATAGAGGCCTTGCTTCTTGATGGTCGGTTTGGCAATGGCGCAAGCATTGCATGATCTGATGTAATTCTCGACATCCTATCAAAGATTCGGCCAATAGAAATACTTCTGCAGCACTGCCACCGTTTTCTCGACCCTAAAATGCCGAGCAGACCGACTGTAGTGTGCTTCCCAAATCATCTTGGCACGCTCGCTTGAAGGAACACAAAGGTGACCTAGGTGGCATAACATGGCATCTTGGAGGTGAAAATCTGGAACATGCTGACCCTCCAAAAGTGTTTGGTATGTGTGGCCGAATTCTGGGTCGCTTTTGTAGAGAAGTGGCCAATCAGAAGTCTCGTGCCCACAAGATTTGAGCACGGTGGTTAACGCCATGATCGGTGGTCGATTAAGGCAATCTGCAGCATTATTGGTGTTGCCCTTCTTATACTTGATATTCAAATGGAATTGTTGCAGGTATGTGGACCACTTATGATGGCAATCATTCTGCAATTTCCTTTGGGTCTATATGAACCGTAGGGGTCGGCGGTCTGTGTGGATGACCATTTCCTTCCCCAAAATGTAATGCTTCCATTGTTGGCAGGCCTGCACAGTGGAATACATCTATTTGTCGTAAGTGGGATTTTTCCAGACTGTGTCTGAAAGTGTCTTACTGTGATATGCCACTGGATGCCTGTGTTGAGTAAGGACTGCCCCAATAGCATAGTCAAAGGCATCTGTCTCGACCTCAAATGGTTGTTGCAAGTTTGGTAATACAAGCACTGGTGTCGAGCAGAGGCAATCTTTCAACTCTGTGAATGCCTTCTGTTGAGATTCAGACCAAAAGAATTTTGCTTTCGCTCCTCCCTTGGTGACTTGACTCAAGGGCCAAGTGATATGAGAAAATCCCAACACGAACCTGCGATAGAAGTTGGCAAGTCCTAGAAAGTTATGGAGCTCTGTCAGAGTGGCTGGAGATGGTTGTTACACTGAAATTCGTCACCATGACTATCTGCAGTTAATATGGCTCCATCAATAGTCATAGTATCCTCCTTGTCAAGCCTTATACCTCTGCTCTCCATGTCAAACTTCAAAAAAGAGAGAAAGTCATTAAAAATCATGTTTATCTCTGGGTACGCAGGTTCTCTCTAACTTGCCTGCATGTACGCATCCCAAGCTCATTGTACCTGCATACTTGTATGCTCTATAAGTCAAGGGATAGGTGCGTACCCCTGTAAAGGTCAAAAGGCGCGAGTTTCATCTTTAAAAAGTTACTTGTGGTCACTTCTAGAGCCTTCTAGAAGAGTGTTTAACGTGTATTGAGTGCCTCCAGATGGTTCATG
>APFE031438685.1:1702-18832 GCA_000404065.3 Pinus taeda | reverse complement strand
CATCAGAAATACATAGTAACGGAGCTGGAAGGGGAGAATGAACTGGTAGCATATAACAATAGTATTATTGGCAATTACTCAGTAGATTCTTTCCTAGGGAATTTTAATGCTCATACGTCACCTTATTTAGAACATTTTGTTTTATCCCAAGTCAAAAAATTTTCTCAAACAGATAGTTCTAAATGTATTAATTTTTTAGATAATCTTGTAAATAAATCTTTATTTTGGAAATTATTTTTTGATGGTTCTAAATCTAACGAAGGAGAAGGAGTAGGATACGTGCTAGTTAGTTGAGAAGGAGATAAAACTATGTTAACTTGCTGACTCAAATTTGATTGCACCAACAATACCACAGAATATGAGGCTTTAGTCCAAGGGTTGTACAAAGCAATCGGATTAGACGTCAAATACCTTCAAGTTTTCGGAGTTTCTGAAATTGTAATCAGACAGGTACGTAATACTATACATTGTTTATCAGGTCATTTAAAACATTACCAATCTTTAGTTCAAGATCTAACTAAACACTTTATAGCATTTAATATTTCACCAATTCCCAGACTCCAAAATGCAAGTGCAGACCTTTTAGCTAATGTAGCTTCCAAACTTATCCCTTAAGAATATTTTAGCCCTGATAGATTCTCAATAGAATTAATCTTTAGACCTTCTATTCCTGATAACATTACAAATTGGAGAATTTTCAACGACGATCCTAACATCGTGATTTTTCTCACATCTGAAGGATCCTACACCAATCAAATAATTGATGAAGACCAACATGATCGACAATTGCAACAAGATAGCACTACCAATGTTATACCTAAGTCGGTAGTTAAGTTAGAAGACCTTTATGATTTGAAAGATCGGTTTAAAATATCTACCAATTCAAAACTCCAAATTTCAACTTTGAACTACGAATTAATAAATCTAGGAATTGATACCAAACCATAGAACATCAATCTAGGCCTTGGACTAGCTCCTAAAGAAAAATTAGCATATATTCGTCTTTTCAGACAATACAAAAATGTTTTTGCTTGGAACTATGATGAACTTAAAATGTATGACACTTCCATCATCCAGCATACTATTCCAATGATAGACGAGGAAAAACCGGTCCAACAGAAGTTGAGAAAAATCCATCCCAATCTAGAAAACCAGATCAAATCTGAACTCAACAAGCTATTGAAAGCCAAAATAAACTTTCCCATTCAACATTCCAAATGGGTTTCAAATATGGTTCCCATTAGAAAGAAAAATGGAGATATTAGAATCTGTATTGACTTTCGAAATCTTAATAAAGCCTGCCAAAAGGATAATTTTCCTTTGCCTCCTATGGAACAAATATTGCAGGTAGTCGTTGGGTCAGTATTAATGTCCTTTTTGGATGGATTCTTAGGATACAATGAAGTGTTGGTACATCCTGATGATCAATTAAAAACCACATTCAGAACCAAATGTGGCACCTAGACATATCGAAAAATGCCTTTTGGCATGATCAATGCTGGTGCCACATTTTAGAGAGCCATGGACATCGCTTTCAAAGGTTTAATTAATAAATCTGTGGTAATCTATATGGATGATATAACTATCTATTCCAAGAAATGAAGCAACCATCTTAGAGATTTAAAACAAATCTTCCAACGTTGTCTGAAGTACGAAAGTTTCACTTAACCCGAAAAAATCCTATTCCGCATTAAGTGAAGGAAAACTTCTAGGATTCATAGTGTCAAAATTTGGAATTCACATTGATCCTAACAGAATCAAGGAGATTTCTTAAATATCCCTACCTCACAACAAAAAATCCATGCAATCTTCACTTGGCCAGATCGACTTTGTAAAGAGATTTGTTCCAGATTTTTCAAGAATCGTGTCTCCTTTACAAGCAATGATAAAAAAGAACTCAAACTTCAAATGGGGCCAAGACGAATATGAGGCATTCAATCTGATCAAGCAAGCAATTATGAATGCTCTATCTTTAGCAACTCCAAATTTTTCAGAGCCTTTTATTTTATATACATTTGCATCTAACAGATCATACGCATCGATACTTACTCAAGCAAATCAAGATAAGATAGAAGCCATGATTGCTTTCTTTAGTTCAAATTTACAGAAGGCTGAATTAAATTATTCAGATGTGGAGAAACAAGCTTATGCTATTTCCAAAGCAATCAAATATTTCAGACCCTTTCTACTCAAAACCCATACAAAAATCATTGTGCTGTTTCCAACGGTAACAAATCTTTTAGTACAAAAAGAAGTGGGTGTGAAAAGAGAAAATTGGGTTACTGCCTTACAGGAATATGATGTAGAAATCAAACCAGCAAGTATTGTAAAAGGTCAAGGCTCTTGCAAAATGCTAGTTAGAGCATCGATTACATCTGAAATTCAATCTCCAGACATACAAATGTGCGAGCTAAGCCTAAACGATGATGAGTCGTTATATGCTGATATCATTTATTATCTAAAGAATGGATATGCTCCTTCACACCTCGATCATACCAAGAAAAGAGCTCTAAGGTTGAAAGCTAAACAATATCAGCTCCTGAACGATGTTCTTTTTAGAATAAATTATGATTTTATCCTCCTTAGATGTCTTGAGAAATCTGAAGCTAAAAAAGTTTTGCAGGAACTCCACGATGGGCCAGTAGGTGGACACTATGTTGGAGATGCTACTGCACATAAAATCTTACGCACAGGATATTAAAAGCCCACATTATTCAAAGACTCGCATAATTACGTGAGGAAGTGACAAGTCTACCAAACCACTGCTAGGAGACAAAAGAAACCATCCTTGCCACTATAGCCAGTCAACATTGAACAACCTTTTGATCAGTGGGGATTGGACATAATAGGTGAGATCGTTCCTCACTCTTCTAAATAGCATAGATATATCCTTATAGCAACAAATTACTTTACTAAATGGGCAGAAGAAATTCCTCTCAAGACGGCTAAATCTGAACATATCATTGAGTTCATAGATCAATTTATAATCACCGGGTTTGGGTTTCCTTCCACATTAATGTTTGATAAAGCATCATACTTTTTTGGAAACGCAATGACTGAATTTGCACTCAAAATAGGTTTCAAACTTAAATATTCTACCAATTACTACCCACAGGGGAATGGGTTAGCTGAATCTACAAATAAAAACCTAATCATAATTATCAAACGAAAAGTTGACCAAAATCATAAAAATTGGCATAAGTCTTTAATATATGCTTTGTGGGCAGATCGAATAACGCAAAAAGTCTCCATCAACACTTCTCTGTTCAATTTAGTTTATGGAAAAGAAGTGGTTCTTCCGACTCATTTAGAAATTCCCTCTCTATCTTTAGTTCAATATATTGATGAAGTACCAACTTCCTCCTTACAACTAAGGAAAATGAAAATAATTAAGTTAGAAGAACAATGAGAACAGGCCAAAAGAACTCACACTCATCACCAAACATTAGTGAAATCCTCTTTTGATTCAAACATGATGACCAGAAAAGATTTTCAAATGGGAGATCTAGTTTTAAAATGGGACAAGGCCCATGAGGAAAAGGGGAAACATACAAAATTTCAACAAATGTGGCTTGGCCCTTTCCAAATCATAGAAGTCATAGGTCCGTCCACTTTTATGTTGTAGGACTTAATAGGAAAAAGACATTCTTTACCTATTAACGAACAGATCCTTAAGAAATATTTTCCTTAGAAGATTATTCTTTTATTTTGTAAATTAGTTTTTACTTTCATAATAAAACCAGTTGTGAATAGTTACATTAGGGATTTACGAAAAAGACACCAATTCTCTTTCAGATTTTGATCTTTCGCTTGTATAAATAGAAAATCTTTTAGGAAATTGATCTTTATTATTGAAAGATACAGTTAAAGACTCTAACCTAGAAATGATACTAGTTTCAACTTCATAAAATTTGATGAAAATGACCTTTAGTGAGGAATTGTTTTGTATCAGTGCAATGAAAGGTATCAATAACAAAAAAAAATATTCTCTGTAGAGCAGCTCTGTCCAAAAAACTCTACTATTGTCGTCCAGAGCTATCCTAAGGAAACAATGACTTCCTCCCTACTTGGGAAATTACAACTTTCAGAGAAACAATCCAAGGATACACTTTATCTTAAAGAGTGAGAGGTCTCATCAAGAGACGGCTTATCATAATCACATATATTATAACTTGCTGACTTTGCCAATACTGCATACCACAACAGGGCAATGACTCAAGATTGTTGTAGTCAGAAGGCAAGAGGACTCATCACGAGCCAGCTTGTTCAGCAAAGTTATAAATCAAATGAATGACTGTGTCATAAATTGGCCACCAAACCAAGACATTGTTCTTTAAGGGTAAAAAAATAAAATGAAAGCAATAAGTGTACATATGGATTCCTCTTTGAAAATTGTATGTTTCTCTAAGTAGGATACAGGATCATTGTTGGGTAACAGGTAACCCTGACGAGGCTATGAATGCTTGCTGGCAGCAAAGGCTCTACCTACGACAAATGAGCATATTTAAAACAAATTTACAAAGAAGGCTTTGTTTTATCTTTATAAACCAAGTAATGAGTGATGTAGATATAAGGACTAGCTTGAGGCAGTAAATAATCAAAGTTGAAAATAGAAGGAACAAAAAGTCATTGACAGGTTAAAGCATATGTACTTTATCTTTCTATAATAAAGTTTCTGGAAAAATTTATGTTTTGGAAGTTTAGAAAATTCAAAAGAAAGACAGAGATAACTAGTTCTTCCAAGTGAATCGCCAATTGTTGTGGCCACCAACAACCCCCCTTCTTATTTAGTGTTATTTTTAATACTAAATAAGTGGGGACCCTTAGTCAAAAAATTTAAAAAAATGAATTAATACTTCTATTTTCTTTTTAATAAAACTTACCATCATCAACTTAGGAAAATACCTTTGAAAAATCTAAAAAGCTTAAGTTTCATGATGAGGAAAGATAAAATCACTCCTTAAGAAATATCGCATCGCGGAAAGGATAACAGGATGCCTTCTTATAACCCAAACTCTAAGATTGCGAGATTGTGATGCGAGATTACATATTAAAAACATATATATCGCATTACATGCCTTAAAACGCACTTACGTTGGAAAACCGCAGAAAATGCCGATATGCGATGGCACATATCGTAAAATCGGACCTCACAAGAAATACATTAACAAAAAATGGTCATATACTACGATTATGCCATATTACGACCATGCGATATTGCGATAGAGCGGAAAAGCGATCTTACGATAGAATAACATAACAGCATTGCAATATTGTGATATTGTGATCTTGCGATAATGCAACGCAGCGATCTACGATATTGCAAAGCAAATCGCAAAATCCCTCCATCGCAAATTTTTAGGGTTCATTATTCAAGAAAAACGTTTTCCATAAAACGAGACTTGGTTATGCGCTTTAATGCTAATTAATGAGTTAGTTGCCAGTTTTTAATGAAATATGGTTTTGTGTTTATCAAAGATCCAGCTCACGTAAGGTGGTATACTTTTGCATGTCTTCGGCATTTAAAGCTTTCCCGTCAATGTTCCTTATCATTACTCTCACCTCACTTGTAAACTGCAGGAATGAAGAACAAAGAAATATACAAAGCAGTATACAAGACACAATGGGGAAGAAAGGCAAGGCTCCGATGAAGATAAATAAATGGTTCCCTTGTACACAGACACTGCATGTAACAGAGACGCGGGTGTTACCACTTGGGAAGGCATGTATAATCTACTTGAGGAAGAAAATCCCAAGGTAATGGAGTTTACGGCTACTACAGGTTCATCGAAGTCTTCTGAAGCATCAGTTGATGATTTAGCTTGTTCATTCCTACACCGAATAGTAGCGAGACCCAAAATTCTCCCCTACATAGATATGGTTAAGTGGGTACTGGACAGCGTAGAAATAAACAGACAATTTAAAGCTCAGGGTCAAGATCTTACGGAATTACTATTTTCACAAAATTTAAGCTTTACATCCACTAAAAGAAAGCAATCAAGAGGAAAAAATCACACCAAGGAAGCTTGGATCAAGAAACGGAGGCAGTTTCCGATGCGTGATTAGCGCCTAATCACTGGGTAAAACCTCTTGAAATGGAAAGCCTCTAATTTCTCAGTCTCTTGGAAGCTCAGAAATTTGTAGGAAAAAACAGTAAAAGTACAAAATGAAATTTAAATCCCAAAAAATAATAGTAATTGTCATAAATATCTTTAAAATAAGTTTCTATATAGGTACAGCAGCTACAAGCAGGTTGGAGACAGAAGGCTCAAGAAAAGCCAAAATTAATTAGAAGATTAACTAAGTTGAATTGGGATTCTTACTAGGCTTATTTAGTGAAACCACACAGCCAGTGTATGAATCTTAAAAGTATCATCAAGTCTGTCGAAAAGATGGCACTAGCTCTTGCTGATTCCATTTTCATAGGGAAATTAAAGGCTGAAGTCGGCCAACCGACTCTTCTCAAGCAAATGCTGAATGCTTGCAATGTTAAGGAGAAAATACAAAAATAGTTAGATGTTAGATTTAATTTTAGAAATAGTTTTGCTTTATCTTTGACTAGAAAAACGACGGTCATTTAAATTGTATCCTATATTTTTGTAATAAGTTATTTTTAGATGTAGTTTGTAGTATTTAAACCCTTGTCATGCATTTAGAAAAGGGTCCAGAAATTTATCAAAAACTTGTCCTCAGAACATGCACTTTTGCACCCTCCGAGGAGGTTTTGATGAATGAATGGAACGGGATTTATTGAGTTTTGCATTTAATATCTGCTACTGATGTTGCACTTCTGTACTCTTAGTGGATGTTGGATTAAGAAGAGATAAATCATTATCGCTTGAAGCTTATGAGTAGAACTAGTTATAAATGCTACTTCTATCTCTTAACTGTTTCTATCTTTTGTGTTAAAGTGATATTCAAGTTCAGTTGTTTATATATTAATGCATGAATGCCTGAGTTATAATTTGGCACTTTGGTACGGTGATAGCTATTTATTTATGCTTAATGTATGAATAACTTATTATGCGATATGTTTTTCACAACTCTTTCGTCTAACTTTTTATACGAAGTGGTTCATCTATATTGAATTCTTTTCTCATAACAGTTGAATGATCTTTATTACTGATTGTTATCTGAAATCTTTTTAGATCGCATAACAAAAAGATTACATCCCGGGTTAGTATAGACTTAGATATTTCTGTTTATTAGAATACAAATGCATCTCATTAGATTAAAGTTAGAATTAGAGCATCTTAATTAGGAACTGTTAGACTAGAAATATCAAATTCTACACACACACACTCATAAATTGGGAAACTGATCCCATATCCCCAGTCGAACCCACCATACCAAACAGAAAAGGAGCTGCCAACCAAGGTTTGAACCGGGTGGGTATCCCCCTTGTTGTAGACCCTATTTTCGGGGCTTCAACATATTTGGTGCTGGAAGGAGGGCCTCGAACTATGAATGGAAAGTAAGTCCATATCTAAATACCATTCTGAGAGTAAATCACCCTCACCATCTCCCCTGACTTCTCCATTGCATTTAGAATCTTTAAATCCACAGCCAGAAGTCGTAGGATCGATAGTCGCTGCTACAACCCCTGACATTTCAGAACAATCTACTATTGAACTTCCTGACGTTGAATCTTTGATTCACAAACTTCAGTGATTTTCTATATCTCCTCCAAGATTTGATAAATCTTAAGATAGCCTGACTTCGCAATATAACCCTGCTCATCCTCTAACCAGATTAAAGAGTGAAAATTTTGGTGTTCAGCCAACTAAGTTACCTCTACCCATAAGGTAGAGAGCAAGGAAATCACCTAAAGGGTCTGATAGCGAGACTCTTCCACCCTCATCATCCATTTCAACTTCTTCACTGCGAAGTCAACCATCCACTCCACCACTTCAGATCATTGTCCACCAAGCTACTGGTATTTCTACATCTCCTTCTCAATCATCCAGAGTCATAATATCCTCATCTTCTCAACCTCAGGGATCATCTTCTGCACTTCCTTCTGTTAGTGTATTAGTGATGGCCCAATCTCCATGGACCAACCCAGAGGTAGTCTTAATGCATGTGCCCTTGAGTCAGCTACCACCCCATCCTGAAAAATGGCTGCCTAAGTTTAATCCTGAAGAAGGCATGCTAGCGGAAGAGCATATTAATAACTTTATGCTATCCATAAATCTTAATGGAGTTACTAACGAAGATGTTGTCGTTCGACTTTTTCCTTATACTCTTAAGGAAACAACTGAATCATGGTATTTTTCATTACCATCTGGATCTATTACTAGTTGGGATATCTTCCAAGAACAATTCCTCATTAAATTTGGTGATGATAGGTCTACAACGATGTTAATCAATGACCTGTCAAACCTTAGGGCCGTGTCAAAAGAACCTATCAAAGAGTTCAATTCACATTTCAATAAATTGTTAAACAAAATTCTTACTACTTCCAAGCCTAGCAAAGAAGTACAAAGTGAATGGTACATCATTGCTTTACCATCAAACATATTAATCTTCATGGACAGGGATAACAAGACAACTTTAGCCCCCCGGATGCGGGTGACGGCACGTCACAAAGGGTCGAGCCACATGTCCAGCATGTGCCACCCCGTGCTCATATTAATGTTTGATGGAATTAGCCGTCAAAGGTTTAATCCTTCGTAGTCCGAGCTCTGGGCATTCAATGCCGAGCAGATTGAAGAGATGGCGTTGCAGCTTGCAGTTATTGCTCGCTCCCAACGAGGGAATGAGGCGGGTTATCAAGGTGCAGGTGAGTACAAGAGATCTCATCGTTATGGTGGAGCTGGGGAGTTGCAAACGCAGAGGCATTCGACGCAGGTGTAGACGCAGAGGTGGGTGGTTATCCTACCACTTCGACCAGCCATCTTGGCTTTCCGTCGCTCCAATTTAGGCTCTTGTCTTGGGTGGAAGTGGCAGAGCAATAGCAATGAGGGAAATTTGGTTACGAGTAGGGAATTTCCTCCCTCAGGAAACAGCTACTCAGAGGTTGTCGCGATCAGGAGGAACTTGTGGCGAATTCCGCCTTGTGGTTGGTCTCACAATTCACCTCAGGCTAACAAGGGAGACGGAGGAGTGTCCATGGAAAGGCTATGGGAGAGGCAACCTTGCAGGAGGGGATCTGGGCAAGGCTCATCCTCTCGCCCTCCGACAGCGAATGAGCACCACCATTGCTGCTGCTGCTATTGCTACAGGAGGGCAAGGGCTAAGCCACTCCAAGCTGCGAAATTTACGGAGGTTGGCAGCTCAAGCAAAGGGGAGCCAGTTCTTCCAGCATTTGGCTCGGTTGTGTTCACCCTGGGCAACTCCAAGGATAGTGAAGGTATCAATGCTCATATTTCAGTTCTTTTTACTAAATCTCCTGAAGGGAATGACAGTGGGACGCCTCCAGGAATGGTGGAACCACCTCCAGAGGGCACTGGAAAGGAGAGCCCTGTTCAGCAGCCACCATTTGAGGTGGGCACCTCAGGGAAGGAGAATCTGCCTGCCCCCTCGCATCCCCAGGCACAGGAACCTCAAGGCACAGCAAAGAATAAATGGTCCGCCATGTGGGAAGGAATCCCTGCGGGTCAGGGATGGTACACTATCGTGGAAGAAAAAAGTCTCGGCGACGACTGATCCTCCGATGCGCGCACCGGCTCATGCCTTTCTCTCTCAGCTCGGGTCCAGGCTAAAGGTCTCTGCGGGTATAGGGGTACGGGTTATCACTGTGTTTGTTCACTTGCAGTTTTTCATTCTATCTCGTTTGTTTCGGTCTATTTTACTCTTAGTCTATCTCGTTTTTGTCGGTCTACAGTCAGGTTTTGAAGGAAGCCCATGCGTGGGCCGACATGTTCATGTTTAACTCAATGTTCCATGTTCTGTTGACTGTCAAGTCGAATTGGTTTCCAGCCTCAGATAGTTTTTGGGGAATTTTTGGAAGTCCTGTCGATGTTGCCCCTACGAGGGAGCTTTTTGCTTCAAAACTAAGATATCCAAGGTGCCACTGGTGGCCATGGAAGTCCTGTTTCACTGCTTGTAAAATCTTCCTGTAAATATAATATAATAGACTAGCTAGTTTTACCGAGAAAAAAAAAACAAGACAACTTTAGTTGAAAATATGAAAGAAGCAATAGTAGTAGAGAAGCATATTATAGCCCTTGAAAAGAAAAACACGATGGAAGAACGGAAATCCAAGAAGGTCACTTTCAAAGAAGATCCCAAGAAAAAAAAATCGAAATATCCATTCGATTTAGAAGGATTGCAAAAAGTTTTGAAGACCATGTCTAACGAGATGGTCAACATTAAGAAACAAGTGGCAGAAGCTTCTTTAAAAAGGTCATACAGACCTTTCAAAAGAAACCATTCGACTGATTCAAAGCCCCCCAATCCTATTACAAGTGCTGAATCTGAAGAAGAAGAAGAAGAGGAAATTGCTACTAAAGAGAAAACTGATGAAGAAGAAGTTGTATAGTTACAAGGAATGTGGGATTTCATCTTCCTACAGGAAGAAGATCAAGAAGAATCCCCAGTTAGTACACGAAGTAGAAATCAACTTGATCCTCCTCAAACTACCCCTAAACCAAAGAGTGCAAGCTCAGCGACGAAGGATAAAGTCGCAGCCAAGAAAACGACACCCAAAGCGACTCAAACCAGCCCAGTCCAAACAGATTTATCTACTCCATCTAAAACTCGTATCGTTTCGGATGAAATGGAGTACATTATTATAGAAGATATGAAAAATACTAGCGCCACCATCACTCTTTACGAATTGAGCAAGTTAAAACACCAGCAAAAGATACTTTTGAAAGAATTACATGTTTTCCCAGTTGCACCTTTGCGTGCCGCTGTAATTTCTCAAGATTCCCACGATATGGGAAGACCTTCGACTAATGTGATTAACAAATTTGATCCAAATGACATCACATTAATTAGAGGAAGATCGAGATCTCATACTCCCCCGTTTCTTCTTACTTGTGAAATTTTTAATAAAAATGTGCATAATTGCTTAGTGGATTTGGGAGCTTCATTGAATATTCTACCAAAATCAATATGTACAAAATTGAACGTTCAACCGCAAAAATCTGTTGTGTGCATAGTCCAGCTAGATCAATCGCAAGTCGAAGTGATTGGCAAATTAAATCAGGTTACCATAAGGCTGTCATCCAACCCAAAGGTATGTCAAGTTATCGACATTTTAGTTGTTGATATTCCAGAATTTTATGGCTTAATTCTTAGCAGAGACTGGTCAAAAAAACTTCATGCATATTTCACAACTGATTGGTCGCACATGTGGCTCCCTTACAATGGTAAACCTAATCAAATAAAATTTGAATGAGAAAGACATCAAAAATACATAGTAAACGGAGCTGGAAGGGGAGAATGAACCGGTAGCATATAACAATAGTATTATTGGCAATTACTTAGTAGATTCTTTCATAGGGAATTTTAATGCTCATACGTCACCTTATTTAGAACATTTTGTTTTATCCCAAATTGAAATTTTTTCTCAAATAGATAGTTCTAAATGTATTAATTTTTTAGATAATCGTGTAAATAAATCTTTATTTTGGAAATTATTTTTTGATGGTTCTAAATCTAACGAAGGAGCAGGAGCAAGATGTGTGCTAGTTAGTCCAGAAGGAGATAAAACTACCTTAACTTGTCGACTCGAATTTGATTGCACCAACAATACCAAAGAATATGAGGCTTTAGTCCAAGGGTTGTACAAAGAAATCGGATTAGACATCAAATACCTTCAAGTTTTCGGAGATTTTGAAATTGTAATCAGATAGGTACGTAATACTATACATTGTTTATTAGGTCATTTAAAACATTACCAATCTTTAGTTCAAGATCTGACTAAACACTTTATAGCATTTAATATTTCACCAATTCCTAGACTCCAGAATGTCAGTACAAACCTTTTAGCTAACGTAGCTTCCAAACTTATCCCTTCAAAAGATTTTAGCGCTGATAGATTCTCAATAGAATCAATCTTTAGACCTTCTATTCCTGATAACATTACAAATTGGAGAATTTTCAACGACGATCCTGACATCGTTAGTTTTCTCACATCTGAAGGATCCTACACCAATCAAATAATTGATGAAGACCAACATGACCGACAATTGCAACAAGATAGCACTAACAATGCTATACCTAAGTCGGTAGTCAAGTTAGAAGACCTTTATGATTTGAAAGATTAGTTTAAAATATCTACCAATTAGAAACTCCAAAGTTCAACTTTGAACTACGAATTAATAAATCTAGGAACTGATACCAAACCATAGAACATCAATCTAGGCCTTGGCCTAGCTCCTGAAGAAAAATTAGCATATATTCGTCTTTTCAGACAATACAAAAATGTTTTTGCTTGGAACTATGATGAACTTAAAACGAATGGCACTTCCATCATCCAACATATTATTCCAATGATAGACGATTAAAAACCGGTCCAACAGAAGTTGAGAAAAATCCATCCAATCTAGAAAACCAGATCAAATCTGAACTCAACAAGCTATTGAAAGCCAAAATAATCTTTCCCATTCAACATTCCAAATGGGTTTCAAATATGGTTCCCGTTAGAAAGAAAAACGAAGATATTAGAATCTGTATTGACTTTTGAAATCTTAATAAATCCTGCCAAAAGGATAATTTTCCTTTGCCTCCTATGGAACAAATATTGCAGGTAGTCGTTGGGTCAGTATTAATGTCCTTTTTGGATGGATTCTTAGGATACAATCAAGTGTTGGTACATCCTGATGATCAATTAAAAACCACATTCAGAACCAAATGTGGCACCTACACATATCAAAGAATGCCTTTTGGCATGATCAATGCTGGTGCCACATTTTAGAGAGCCATGGACAGTGCATTCAAAGGTTTAATTAATAAATCTGTGGTAATCTATTTGGATGATATAACTGTCTATTCCAAGAAATGAAGCAACCATCTTAGAGATTTAAAACAAATCTTCCAACCTTGTCTGAAGTACGAAATTTTCACTTAACCCGAAAAAATCCTATTCTGCATTAAGTGAAGGAAAACTTCTAGGATTCATAGTGTCAAAATCTAGAATTCACATTGATCCTGACAG
This sequence comes from Pinus taeda, assembly GCA_000404065.3. Taxonomy (NCBI): domain Eukaryota; kingdom Viridiplantae; phylum Streptophyta; class Pinopsida; order Pinales; family Pinaceae; genus Pinus; species Pinus taeda. Next base: position 5,724 of record APFE031438685.1, on the reverse strand, counting down.
AATCAAGGAGATTTGTGAAATATCCCTACCTCACAACAAAAAATCCATGCAATATTCCCTTGGCCAGATCAACTTTGTAAAGAGATTTGTTCTAGATTTTTCAAGAATCGTGTCTCCTTTACAAGCAATGATAAAAAAGAACTCAAACTTCAAATCTGGCCAAGACGAATATGAGGCATTCAATCTGATCAAGAAAGCAATTGTGAATGCTCCATCTTTAGCAACTCCAAATTTTTCAGAGCCTTTTATTTTATATACATTCGCATCTGAAAGATCATACGCAGCGATACTTACTCAAGGAAATCAAGATAAGACAGAACCCTCGATTTCTTTCTTCAGTTCAAATTTACAGGAGGCTAAATTAAATTATTTAGATGTGGAGAAACAAGCTTATGTTTTTTTCAAAGCAATCAAATATTTCAGACCCTTTCTACTCAAAACCCAGACAAAAATTATTTTACCGTTTCCAGTGGTAAGAAATATTTTAGTAGAAAACGAAGTGGTTGAGAAAAGAGCCAATTGGGTTACTACCTTACAAGAATATGATGTAGAAATCAAACCAGCAAGTATTGTAAAAGGTCAAGGCTTTTGAAAAATGTTGGCTGGAGCATCGCTTATATCTGAAATTCCATCTACAGTCATACAAATGTGTGAGGTAAGCCTAAACGATGATGAGTCATTATATGTTGATATCATTTATTATCTAAAGAATGGATATGCTCCTTCACACCTCGATCATACCAAGAAAACAGCTCTAAGGTTGAAAGCTAAACAATATCAACTCGTGAACGATGTTCTTTTTAGAATAAATTATGATTCTATTCTCCTTAGATGTCTTGAGGAATCTAAAGCTAAAATAGTTTTGCAGGAACTCCACGATGGGCCATTAGGTGGACACTATGCTGGAGATGCTACTACACATAAAATCTTACCCGCAGGCTATTACTATCCCACATTATTCAAAGACTCGCACAATTACGTGAGGAAGTGACAAGTCTACCAAACCGTTGATGGGAGACAAAAGAAACCATCCTTGCCACTACATCCAGTCAACTTTGAACAACCTTTTGATCAGTGGGGATTGGACATAATAGGTGAGATCGTTCCTCACTCTTCTAAACAGCATAGATATATCCTTAGAGAAATAGATTACTTTACTAAATGGGTAGAAGAAATTCCTCTCAAGACGGCTAATTCTCAACATATCATTGATTTCATAGATCAATTTATAATCACCAGGTTTTGGTTGCCTTTTGCTTTAATGTTTGATAATGCATCATAATTTTCTGGAAATGCAATGACTGAATTTGCACTCAAAAGAGGTTTCAAACTTAAATATTTTGCCAATTAATACCCACAGGGGAATGGGTTAGCTGAATCTACAAATAAAAACCTAATTAAAATTATCAAACGAATAGTTGACCAAAATGATAAAATTGGGCATAAGTCTTTAATATATGCTTTATTGGCAGATCGAATAACGCAAAAAGGCTCCATCAGCACTTCTCCGTTCAATTTAGTTTATGGAAATGAAGTGGTTCTTCCGACTCATTTAGAAATTCCCTCTCTGTCTTTAGTTCAATATATTGATGAAGTACCAACTTCCTCCTTACAGCTAAGGCAAATGAAAATAATTAAGTTAGAAGAACAACGACAATAGGCCAAAAGAACTCATGCTCATCACCAAGCATTAGTGAAATCTCTCTTTTCATTCAAACATGATGACCAAAAAATATTTTCAAAAGGGAGATCTAGTTTTAAAATGGGACAAGGCCCATGAGGAAAAGGGGAAACATACAAAATTTCAACAAGTGTGGCTTGGCCCTTTCCAAATCATAGAATTCATAGGTCTGTCCACTTTTATGTTGCAGGATTTAACAGGAAAAAGACATTCTTTACCTGTTAACAGACAGATGCTTAAGAAATATTTTCCTTATGAGATTATTCTTCTATTTTGTAAATTAGTTTTTATTTTGATAATAAAACTAGTTGTGAATAGTTACCTTAGGGATTTACGAAAAAGACACCAATTCTCTTTCAGATTTTGATTTTTCGCTTGTATAAATAGAAAATATTTTAGAAAATTGATCTTTATTATTGAAAGATATAGTTAAAGGCTCTAGCCTAGAAATGATACTAGTTTCAACTTCGTAAAATTTGATGAAAACGACCTTTAGTGAGGAATTGTTTTGTATCAGTGCAATAAAAGGTATCAATAAAAAAACAAGGATTCTCTATAGAGCAGCTCTGTCCAAAAAACTCTATTATTGTCGTCCGGAGCTATCTTAAGGAAACAATGACTTCCTCCCTACTTAGGAAATTACAACTTTCAGAGAAACAATCCAAGGATACACTTTATCTTCAAGAGTGAGAGGTGTCATCACAAGCTGGCTTATCATAATCACAGATATTATAACTTGCTCACTTTGCCAATACTGCATACCACAACAGGGAAATGACTCAAGATTGTTGCAATCAAAAGGCAAGGGGTCTCATCATGAGCCAGCTTGTTCAGCAAAGTTATAAATCAAGTGAATGACTGTGTCATAAATTGGACATCAAACCAAGACATTGTTCTTTAAGGGTAAAAAAATAAAATGAAAGCAATAAGTGTAAATATGGATTCCTCTTTGAAAATTGTATGTTTCTCTAAGTAGGATACAGGATCATTGTTGGGTAACAGGTAACCCTCTCGAGGCTATGAACGCCTGCTAGCAGCAGAGGCTATACCTACGACAAATGAGCATATTTAAAACTGATTTACAAAGAAGGCTTTGTTTTATCTTTATAAACCAAGTAATGATCGATGTAGATACAGGGAATAACTTGAGGGAGCAAATAATCAAAGTTGAAAATAGAAGGAACAAAATATCATTGACAGGTTAAAGCATAATGTACTTTATCTTTCTATAATAAAGTTTAACTTTTTGGAAAAATTTATGTTTTGGAAGTTTAGAAAATTCAAATGAAAGAAAGAGATAACTAGTTCTTCCAAGTGAATTGCCAATTGTTGTGGCCACCAACAACCCCCCTTCTTATTTAGTGTTATTTTTAATACTAAATAAGTGGGGACCCTTAGTCAAAAAAATTTAAAAATGAATTAAAACTTCTATTTTCTTTTTAATAAAACTTACCATCATCAACTTAGGAAAATACCTTTGAAAAATCTAAAAAGCTTAAGTTTCATGATGTGGAAAGATAAAATCACTCCTTAAGAAATATCGCATCACGGAATGAATAACATGATGCTTCTTACAAGCCAAACTCTAAGATTGCGAGATTGTGATGTGAGATTACATATTTAAAAACATATATATCGCATCGCATGCCTTAAAATGCACTTACACTGGAAAGCCGCAGAAAACGCCAATATGCGATGGCGCATATCGCAAAATCGCACCTCGCAAGGAATACATTAACAAAAAATGGTCATATACTATGATTATGCGATATTGCGACCATGCGATATTGTTATATCGCGATAGAGCGGCAAAGCGATCTTACTATAGAATAATAGAACGACATTGTGATATTACGATCTTGCAATAATGCGATGCAGCGATCTGCGATATTGCGAAGAAAATCGCAAAATCGTTCCATCGCAGATTTTTAGTGTTCACTATTCAAGAAAAAATTTTTCCATAAAACGAGACCTGGTTATGTACTTTAATGCTAATTAATGAGTTAGTTTCCAGCTGTTAATGAAATATGGTTTTGTGTTTATCAAAGACCCAATTCACGTAAGGTAGTATATTTTTGCATGTCTTTGTGTTATAGACATTTTTTAGCACTACAACCCCAATCATAAATGTCCATAAAATGAGGGCTTCTAAGTCCCTAAAAGTGTTGCTTCACTGCCTAAAGGAACAAGGTCAGCTGATTACATCATCTCCCAGAAGTTCTCCACTAAAAACTGCTCAGAAATGGTCAAAACTAGACCATACTAAAAACCCAGTGTAGAGGGTGCGATGCATATCACCTTCCTAGTGTACAGGGTGTGATGCATACTAAATGGCTCCTCT
>APFE031438684.1:137214-169283 GCA_000404065.3 Pinus taeda | reverse complement strand
TGTTTTTTAGATTTTGGACCAGGTCTGGAAGGAGGGGTTGCCCTAGGCCATAAGTGCAGCATCACAAACCATAATAGTGAGATTTGGAGCTATAACAGAAATGTGTGAGGAAGGTGGTATCCAAGGCATTGAAATTGTTAAATGAATCTCTCGATAATTCAATATACCATTTAGCTGTCATAACGGTAAGAGTACGCTGGAAAAGACATAATCGAATCGAATCATCATTAAGGGAGTTTGATTAACACCACAGATGATAATTCATGACATGCTTCGATGGGTATTATCCAGGATTCTCGTTGAATTTTGGGATATCATAAGGAAATTTCGTAGGAATAATCAACCACCAAGGTGAATGAGCAATAGGATCGTTGGTAAGCCAAATCAAATCGGGAAACTCGAGAGTTTCCCCAAACGACAACTATCTGTTAAAATCCGGTGGAGGATAACCTGGATAAGAGGTAATAGCCTGAGTAATAGGTATTTTCACTCCATAATAGTGAGGGTTCTGATAACCAACATATGCATAACCTTGTTTTCCAACTACAGGATAACCTTGCAAATGCTGGAGAGGTTGGGTATGGACTTGTTGGCCCTGATAGGGAACTTGAGGAATACCTTGATAAGGTTGATACAGTTGCCCCGTGGGATTTTGCATCATCCCAACACAAGGTAGATTCAGTGGAGGTTGTGCCATACTATAAGCAATCTATCCTACTAGAATTTGAGGGATACCTTGTCCAATCAGTTTAGACCATAAGGTACCTTGCAAAGGATGAGTAAACAAAACCTAGGGGTTCCAGATAATGACGGAATATATTGAGTCACAGTTACATCCTATAAAGATTGGCTTACATGAATTTGATCTTATAGAGGTACAAATTGATAAGTAGGAATTTGAGATGTGAATGACACAAGTTGAGAATTCAAAAATGGATCCACAATCAAACCCAGTTGTATGACCAAAGTAGGTTGTGAAACATAAGCACCCATTCCAGGATATGGAGGGTTTAGATAAGGTTGAGCACCAATTTGAGGTATACCAACAATAGGTTCCCCCTGCTAAAGGAGGAGGGGATGATGGAGGAAACTTCCCCCCTTGCAGAGGGTACCCAATATTAGGAGAGTTAGGATTTTGAAGGTAACCAAGCCCACTAACATAAGGGAAAACCTTTTGTTCAATTGTAGTTGTAGGTGGAGGAGAAGGAGCAGGTTTAATAGTGCTCATTAATAAAGTGTTGGATGGAATTCCATAAATAAGTAATAAGGGAGAGGTCCATGGATTGGATTTCCAACTAAGAAGGGACTAGATAATGACTAATAACCAAGCAGGATGAACGAGCCACCATATAGATGTGCCTCTGGTGATGTTGCAAACATGGATGAATAAGAAATATTAGTTGTCTCATCCATAAAGATGGACACAGGATGGGAAATCATAGTGGATTCAGTCATGGTTAATTGTCCCAAAGAAGATTGTCGTGAGAAACTCACAGGTGAGTGGGAAGAATCAAGTAAAGGATTTTTTGTTGGAGTTTGAAGAGGAGGAATATGATAACCTTGATAAAAATGGTGTCCACTCCAATGAAGAGGAGTAGAGGGACGAGGTTCTTCCTATGGGGTCTCTTCGATACTCACAAGACCAAGTGGAAGAGGTTCATTGTAGGGTCCAAGATATATAGTTTACAGATGTGTCTGAAATAGAGGAAGAGAAGAGGGAAGTCCTAAACTAATAGGTGAAGATGGATGAGGTACCTCAGGTTGAATAACCTCAGGTAATAAGGTCTCGGATCAGTAAAGTTAGGTTCAATGACCTATTATGACCATCAAAAACCCCCCTTTTTCATTAGTATTAGCAATAAGACCAATGAATGGGGACCCTTCTAAAAAAACAAATCTTAGAATTTAAGATTGCCTTTTATTTTCAATAAAACATGTTATCAAAGCAAAACTTCCAAAAAATTAAGAATTCCTACCTTTTCATGCTTCATGCACATAAAAACATTGCAAATATTAAGCCTCCTTATGGAAAGCACCACATAACCTCAAAAGCTAGGAAAACCTTTGTAAGCAGAATGTCCCGAGTACTAAGTAAAACTTTAATAAGCCCGGTTTTTTTTAATGTTAGCGTCGCATCACAAAAAAGGTCATCGAGCGTGCATCCCTTATATAGGTAACTTCCTGAAATCGTGATACGTGATAATGCGAGAATGTGAAACCATGAACCTTACGACCTCATCGCATATCACAGATTTCAAATTTCATATCACCACTTAATATAAAAGTGCCCAATATTGCGAAATGTGATAAACTTCTCGCAAATCGCACATCACAGCCGCCTGACAAAACGATGGTTGTTAATGATAATAGGTTTTTGCGATATTGCGATCTGCGATATTGCGAAGCAAATCGAAAAATCACTTTATCGCAGATCTAAGGGCTCAGAGTTCAATGACAGTACTTTCCATCATTCGATGCAAAGTTATGAGCATTAAATTTTAGCTTAATGGTCTATTGATCCTTATTTATTAAAAAACGATTTAGATTTGGTTCAAAGGACCATCTCACGCAAGGTGATATCTTTGATATGATTTAAAAAATTAAAAGCTTTCATGTCAAATTATTATTGTTAATTACTATTCACCATCATCCTTATTGTATCTTTGTTCTCTGCTTACTATTTTCAGGAGCAGTATGTAGAGCAGGACGCAGAGCGTAATGGGGAAGAAAAGCAAGGCTCCTGCAGCTGAAAAATTAGAGATGGCTCCATTATTTACAAACACCACTTGTACTAAGGAAGCATGGATATCTACCTGGGAAGCCATGTATCGACTGTTAGAAGAAAAAAACCCAAGTATTATGAAGGTTACAATTACAGTAGATGGGCACAGCTCCTCCGAAGCATCCCTATATAAACTTGCATGCTCATTTCTACATCGTATCGCCGCAAGGCCGAAGATACTCCCCTATACGGATATGGTAAAATGGATTATAGACGACACTGATATATCCAACACGAATTCAAGACCTAGAACCAGGAGGTCATGGGGTCATTTACCCCAAGTAATTTGAGACGTATGTATCACGTGCCAGAACCTCGGGCCAGTTATAACAAATAGTTTGTGGAAAATTTCACCAAAGAGAATGAGGATTTGGCAGACTACACAAAAAGTTGGTCCGTGAAGGAGGAACCATTAAACAAGGATAAAAATGGTATGTACGCCACTGGCTCCCTCTCTTCTCCCTATTATTTTGTCGCTGCAATATTATGTAGGCTATTTGGGAAGCCAGATATCAATAAGTTTTCATCATAATGGTTGCCTTTATTGGATGCGGCCACTAATGCCACCATAATGGATTGGGCTTAAATTTTATCAGATAATTTAGCTTTTTCTATTTTAAGTTATCGAACTAAAAGAAGTTTTGCTCAGAGGTTTTATCCTCCTTTCTTTTTAAGTGCATATGTCATGGATGCCATTTGTTTTGTCTCTGATTTTCCTATCATGGGGTGGAAATGGATAGTACAGAACCCTCTTCCTATTCAGGTTTATCACAAAGAACTGTGGGAATCCAGTTTCATCCCACATTTCTACAAGATTTTCATGGAGTGATACTCCCTATTCATAAAATGCTATATAACAAAGATGCCCCAAGATTCTCCCCAGAAGCTGAAATTGACATTCTCCCTGTGGGAAGGTGGTTCAGGGAAGAATTTTTCACATACATTAGGGTATTTGGGAGCATTGCTTCACCTCACGTACTTCCTTTGTATGTCCCCGAAAAACCAATGGCCCAAGAAATAGCTTACCAAACCTGTGGTGTTGGAGGAATGAGCAGAGAACTCAAGAATTCTAAGAAGGCCATCTGGCCTCAATTCCCAATAGTCTGCAGGGATTTTGCATTATTTGATTTAGTTCATGCTTTTAAAGAGGTTGATAATATGCTATGTCTACAACTACCAAACTTCCCAGGGAGGTAGCACGATCCCTTTGATACTATAAAGAATTTTACAACGATGGTCAAAATAAAAAGTGTTTACTAAAGAAGACGATCTCTTTGAAGATGTCTTTCAGTAGAAGAGCACTCTCAGAGAGATTCTACATATGACACAAATTCAGTTTGACAAAGGAAAACTTCAAGAGTTTAACCATTATAGAGAACAGAGGTTGGCAAATGTCCTGTTGGACAAATTGCGCATTGAACCAATAAGGGAGCCTACTCCCAGTATCAGCATAAGTGGAAGTTTAGGAGAACAGAAATCTAAATCTAAATCTAAATCCGAAAGGGAATCAACTAAAAAATCCAGTAACCAGTCAAAGAGTGAACACAACAGAAGTGAAGGGTCAATTAAATATACAACCTAGTCTAGAGAAAATCCTGATCAACAAGTTTTGTCCACAAAATAGGCCAAGACTCCCACTCCCCTCGCAAAGCCAACAAAGCCAATTATAGTAGATCTAGAAAAGGAGTGGGATAATTTTAATGAGACAATCAACACTGAGGAACAGAGTGCAGAGCCACCGATAAACCTAGGGGGGACGACCACAAAAATGATAATAGAAGAGATTATTAATACTCAGAAGATAGAGCACATTCCTGTTGCTCCGTCATCCGAAATTGTATTGAAAATAGAGGAGATTCCTCCATTGGATGTATTTTATAGCCCACAACATAAGGCTATTGTCCGGAAACAAAGGAAGAAACGAAAAAATAGATATTGTACTCTCTCGAGAAGCTGAACCTTTGGATGTTCTTTGGCAATACTTGGCTACTGATCCATCGGAAAACCTAACTAGGCTTTCTCAGATCGCAGGGGCATATGCTTCTGCCACAATTGATAAAGCGACTGAAGTTAAAATACTATTGAAAGAAAGGGAGGATAAAATTTTGTTTTTGAAACAGAAACTATAGCAGGCTAGCGTTAGCCAAGAAGCAGAGGAACAATTGGCAAAGCTCCAGCAGGACTTCTAGTGGATGCAGTTAGATTATCAAAGTAGCCTGGCAAATAAAGAAGAGCAGTTACAGACCTTAATAGGACTGCATAAGGAAGACCCTAAAATTGAAGAATTCATCATAGAAGCCCTTGCCCTCAATGACCAACTCTTGCAACAGGAAGAAACACTCTGCCAAAGGATCTCGCAATGGAATTCCCATTGCGAAAAAAAGCGATAACATTACAAATCAAGTCGTAGCTTTCTGACTTGATTATGATTAAGTTTTTAAGAAAGTTTCTGACTTTTTGAATTGGAAGAAATCAGAGGAAGGAAGAAGAACGAAATTGCCGAAGATCGATGAATCTCATAAGGAAATGTTATTTGCGAAATGGGATGCACAACTCAAGGAAGAAGAGCAGGCGATGGAGGAAGCAACAACAACAACAAACAATATCATCAACTGCATCAATGAAAATATGCATAAAGCAAATTTAATATCAGAGACTACTCCAAGATTCCTCCCAAAGGCACAACAACTCCAAGAAAGATGGAAGCAAACGACAAAGAAAAAGGCAGAGTCAATTAAACAACTATGCAAGTTAAACAAGGACATTTACTAGCAGTACCTGGTAAAGCCACATAGCCAGTGCATGACTCTGAAATGCCTCATAACATCCTCCAAGAAGATAGTTCCAGCTCTTGCCAATTTTGTATTCGTAGGTCAATTAAAATCTGAGGTTAGCCAACCAACGCTCTTGAAGCCCATGCTGGATATTTTCAACTTAAAAGAATAGATGCATGATTTAGTATAGATACAATTTTAGTTTGATTTTAGTTCATTTTTTCTTAAAATGAGGATAGTCGTTTGAACTTCCTCATCTAGTTTTGTAATAACTATTTTTAGGTTTTAGGTAGTAGTATTTTAACCCTTCTCATTACATTGGAGAAGGGTCCAGAATTTTATCAAAAACAATTCTTCAGAACGTGTAGTTTGCTCCCAACTGAGGAGGTTTTGATAAATGAATGGAACGTGATTTATTTATATCTGAGTTTGATGTCTGCTACTAAAATTCACTTTTGTACTCTTAGTGGATATTGAATTATGTGAAGATAAATCTATATTGCTGAAGCTCATGAGTAGAACCTATTACCAATCGTAATTTTATCTCCTAATACTTTTTACTTATGTGCCAAGTGATAAATTATTTTCAGTTATTGATATATGAAAGTTTGAATGTTCAGTTGTCATTATTGCACTTTTGTACAGTGATAGCTATTCTTCTTATGCTAAGTATATGAATAACTCTTATGCGATATGTTTATCATAATTGTTTCGGATAATTTCTTATACAAAACAATCAATTTTAATGGATTCCTTTCTCGTAGTAATTGAATGATCTTTATTATCAATTGCTAGTGGAAACTATTTTAGAGCACGTAAGTGAATTGTTACTCCCGAGATAGTTTAAAATTAGATGTTTCTTTCATTAGAATAAATTGCATGTGTTAGTTAAAGATAGATTAGATTTAGAATAATCATTCACCTCATAAAACCTTAAAAGATAAAAACATCATTCCCGTTAGTTCTGTTAGCGCTTGAAATTTCACCTCAGGCTGAAAAAAGGTAAACTCCAAGGCAACATCAAACCACTTAGCCTCGTAGCTAGCCCTACGGGGCAGGAGAGGGCTCTCTCCGGTCTATCTCGGCAAAAGGTCTTCAACGGGCTGAGATAACCAATAAAGAACACTAATTTTAGGCTATTAAACTGGTAAAAAGGTTTGATTTGGGATTTTTAGGGTTTTGGTGGAAAATTGGGGAAAGGCAATTTTGGGTGTGGGGATTGGACGCAGTTTTTGTAGGGGGCTCTTTGGGGCGAGGTAGGAGACTGTATTGATGCCTTTGAAAGATTTGAATGGATGAGAATAATTGTTTAGGAGCTAAGGAGAGCAAGCAATCACCTTGAATTCTCCTTAAACAGCTGAAAACATTGATATTAAGCAAACTTAAAGGTAGAGCATAGCAACCATGAATTCTACCTTAACACTTCATTTGCTTAATTTGCAGAAGAAAAAGTAAGAAGATGATTCACATAACAAACTTACAAGTACAAAAAGAAACACACCATAAATACATGTAACCACAGGAATCCCAAAAAGGACTGCAAAACCCTGGTCTTTCTTCCTTTTCCAAAAATGCAGAGATACAATGAGTAATACAATAGAAGCTTTCTCCCTCAAGAGTCCAACCATGAAAATGACTAAGAAAGTACATAATATAGGAAAGCTGACATATTTCCTTGCCTCTAGGGGTCGAGCTCACTATCCTAGGAGCTGTTTCAACCAATTCCAAACTAAGCACTAAAATCTAGGCAGTCAAAACAACTTGCCTCTATAAGTTAGGGAACCAATTCATTCATTAAATTTTTGCCTTTTTTATGAATGAATCTTCTAGAAGAGATAAATAAGTGTCAAAGTATCATAAAATTAGATCATTTAAATCAAGGAGGATCAAAATCCACTCCAAAAAGTCAAACCTAGTCAAAACTGCGTTTTGCTGAGCTGTAGGTGAAAAATTGAGAAAATGTGCTGATGCGTAGCGCCCCAATCCCGAACGCGTAGCGCGCATTTGAGCCAACTTTGGAGGCACTTCCCGAAGTCCAAATGAGGCAAAAGTGGGCTTGTTGGAAAGGTCTGGATGTCTACTTTCCAACCCAAGTGGAATTTCTGAATTGGTGGTCATTTGCCCCTCCCAAATTGCAATCTCCCAAGACTGCTTCCTGTGTGTCAAAAAGGTGGCAGAAAGTCATTTTTTTGCTTGTTTTTTGACCTTCTGGAGGCTCAAAACTTGGTGAAATTTCTTGGTAATTGCTGAGCAAGTGTATTTTTGCATGAAAAATCCACAAATGCTGAGTTTTCATGAAATGGACCTCCCCAACGAAAGGGTCGCGCGCGGCGCGCTACGCGTTGGGGAAGAAAACCTGTTTTTTGCTCAAAAAATTCACAAATGACCAAAAATGCTCAATTTTTTTTGAAATTTGTGCAGAAGGTAAGTCATTTAGCACCATGCTCCTTCAAGAAAGCCTCAGCCAAGATGTGGAGGGGATCAGGCCTTTTTCTTCGTTTTAGTGCCTTGGCCAACCGTCCTTTGAGCACCTTCATTTTTGCCTTACATACGTGCATTCGAGCCCAATAATGATTCTTCATGTGGCGGAGCATATCTTTGTCTCTATTGGCTTTCGCCAACAACCTCTCCAAGTGAGTGTTCACCTGAATAAGCATGGATTCTCGATCTATGGGTGTCAAATCACCGGGTCTCCTACGGGCTAATTCCCGGTCTTCACGAATCTTCCGCTGCTCATAAAGCTCGTTCTCATCCTCCAATTGTTTGTTGTACTGCTCTAAATAGTTAATCACCCATTTTTCCATCTGCAATTTCTTGTGCAATGACTCATTCTCGGTCCTTTGCTCTCGGATGATCTCCTTGAGCTTTGAGGTAGGGGAGCTAGCCTCAATATCAATGATGTCAATATTTGGATCACCTGGCAATCCTTCCTCAATCATGGGCTGCTTTCCCCTTTCTGATGCCTGTGCTGTTGTCGGAAGTGAGGCCCCTTCCACCTGCTGTGGAGATAACACTCGCGGTGCTGATGAAGAAGGCGAGACCCCTTCCACCTGCTGTGGAGAAAATACTCACCGAGCTGATGCAAATAAGGCCCTGTGGCCTCTCTGATATGTGACCAATGGAGTGGAACTGACATGTCTGGGCTCAGGGATGTCATACTGCTGTGAAGGTCCTCCCTCCTCATGAACAACCTCAGGGGGTGGTGGCGCTGTGAAGAAATCTCGAGAGATGAAATCCTCCCATGAGGAAAAAGGAGGATGAAAATGGGAAAACCTTGGGCAGCATATCACTTTGAAAACCCTATCAAGCTTAGTCTTTCAATTTATACACCAACATTAGGGTTTTTCGTTTTCAATTTCATGGCATATTTGTCATATTTCCCTTACATTTACTTTGCAAAAAATAACCAAAAGAATCATGAAAGAGCTTACTTGTAACTTGTTGGAGCTGAGAGAAGTGTATTGGGTGTTTGCTGTAAGTTTTAGGGAAAAATACTCAACGCGTAGTGCGCCTTCAACGCGTAGCGCCCTTGTAAATTTACACTGTGAAAACCTTCCCAATGCATAGTGCGGCCCCAACGCGTAGCGCGCTCTTCCTAAAGCGTAACACGACTTTCAGATGCTTTTTGGAGGCCTTCCTGGTGTCCAAATTGGGCGCAGGATAGCTCGTTGGAAAGGTATTTGAGTCTAATTTCCAGCAAAACTGGAATTTTTCAATTTGGAGTTCATTTTCCCTATCAAAAATCAAATCTCCCAAGACTGGTCAAAATGTGCCAAATGAGGCTGCCTCAAGGCAGAGTGTTGTTTCAGTTGACTTTTGAATGCCTTCCTCAACTCCAAATTGAGCTCATGATAGCTCATTGGAAATATATTTGTGTCTAGTTAACATTTGACTCATAAAGAAAGTCATTTGGCCAACCAAGCTAGGAGAAAACTTGATTTTCCCAAGGTCACTTCAGAGGTGCATTCGATTCTCCTGAGGCAATGGTAATTTTGACATTTCTATAAAACCATGACACCTGTGTAAAAAGTGAAGGATTTTTTTCTTCCTTGGAATGTTTTAGACAAAAACCTCTCTCAGTTTTCCCAAATTCATCTTTTATTGCTCAGAAACATCATTTGAGTGAAACTTATCTCGATGTGTGGAACAAGGGAGTTTGTCGAAATGAAGCGAAATGAAGGGGATAAGGAGCTTCTAAATTCTTGGGGAAATTTTTGGAAGTAGGGAGGGATGTTAGGAAGTAGGGGAAAGTGGAATCTCAGAGATTGAGTGAGGGGACGGGGTCCAAAAGGGCAAAACACAGGCCTAGCCTAGAAAATTGCCAAGTTGTGGCAAGAAACTAGGGTTTGTGGAAAAATGAGGAATTTGGGGGATCTCAGAGATGGGAAGTGTGTGATAAGGTACATGAAGGATAGGGGAAGGTGTATGAACATCTGGATACAAGGTTTTCAGATGATTTGACCGTCCAAGAGAAATTGCCTTCAAAACCCTAGGAGAGGGAAATGACCTGACCTAGGCGCAACTAAAGCATGAACAAGGTGTAAAATGACCTAACGGAACTTGACATGATGATGAAAACCCTATGAATGATGATAGACTCAGCTGAATAGTGAAATAGACTGACATTTGGGCAATTTTAGAAGGAGTGAAAGCAAACCCTAGACCTAATGCCTAGTGACCAAATTTTGCTTGAAGACTCATTGAAATGACAAAATTTGACCTTGACACTCTGAGACCACTTTGTAAGAGCATATTTGATCACTGGAGGAAGGCTGGAAAGACTGACACTAACATTGGCTCCAATGGGGATGGTAGCTCCTTGGAGGTGCCAAGAACGACAGATCTTTGGGAGAGCAGACAGTGCCTCCATCTATTGGGCAATGGAGTCATTAACTCAAACTGAAATGCAAGACTGAAAACTGATGACTTGACGACACAAATTGAATCTCACTCAACTAAGAACTGACTCAATACTTAAACACAACCGAAAAATTGGAAATGATGCTCAAAGTGGAGCTTATTCATCACAACCTACTCTAACAGTTTCATTCATCACCTGATCAAGTGAAATGAAACAACCAATGCAACCAAGTAAGTATTCCATCTGCTGTTCGAATTTTCCGCAAGTGCTCATTTATGGACAACAAGAGAGAACTACTGAAAGGAAACTCCCATGACAACTCCAAGATCCGTTGAATGATATGAATTCTCTATCCGCCTCCAAAACCACTGCATAAGGATCTTGAAGTTCATGCACACTGGGACTTAGCTCCTCCAATGGATTACTTATCTTCTCCTCATACCACGAATGCAAACTTTGATCTGATCCTTGTGACGAGACCTCTGCTGAAAATGACAAAGTAACCGGCTGCCGGATCAAATTCATATCAACACATGTTTCAAGGTCACATGTAGTCAATGGAGAGAGACTTTGACTGCAAACCTCATCCAAAACATCAACTATTGGATCATGAAAAACTTGAAAAGACTACTGCAACGTATTCATTGAAAATGTATGACATCCTTCTAGCTGTTCATCTTTTTCTTGAGAGATTTTATGAAGATTCTGCCTTATAAACTGAAATGCTTCGAAACTAAAGGGTATAGAATCTTCCTGCATCATCAAATCATGTATTTCATCTTCCACAGCTTCATCTGTAATCTGCCCTTCAATTTCATTTGGTGGCTGCAAATCTGATGCTACAGGCTGCTAAAAAAATTTTGTTATCTGTCTCATCCTCAACATTAACACTGAGAGATTGCTGATTTGTTATAGGCTGTTCATTTGAAGATTTACTATGCAATCTACCCTTCAAAAACTGAAATGATTCAAAACAGAATGGTACGGAGTCACCTTGAATCATTAAATCATGTGTGTCCACTTCCAAGTCTTCAACTGCAACTTGACAATCAATGGCTTTCGGGGGTTGCAAATCTGAATATGAGAAGTCTTGAACAAAATTTTCATTGCTCTCAAGATGATTCAGATCAAGACTTGTTGACATTTGATTTCTGATTGCATGGTAGTTATCTCTGATGAACTGAAACGAATCAAAACAAAAAGGCAAAGATCCTTCACTTACTTCAAACTTTGATGTACTTTCCTCATCATTGTCATAGCTGATATGTGATGGATGAACATTGTATTCAAGCTGCTGAAAATGAAATTCTTCCTCCCACAAACTAGCTGCTTGTTCGTCTGCAATAGTAGCTTCTGTTTGGAGAACATAATCATCATCATACTGATCAAACTGAGGCAAATCATCGGTATAAAACATATCATCAAGCATGCAGGTCATATCAACAGTTCTTTCTTCGCCAAGGTGACCTACAAAATAATCATTATCAGATCTATGACAACTAGGATAAGAAACAAAATGTTTTGGAGCAGCAACTTGTTCTTCTTCAATTAGCGAGCCATGAGCTAGAACATAATCATCATTCCTTGCGTTGATCTTGTCCATCATCTTTTCCACTGAACTTACCAAAATGTCAAGTTTCACCTCTAGAGATGTTGATTCGACCGGATCTATGTTTTTTCATCTCTTCTTCTTTCAACCTTGCCCATCGGATCAGCAGATGCGCCTCTACATTTACTGCAATGTTTTGCATCTCATGAAGCGTTGCAATATCCCTTTCTCTCAGCTGAAACTCCATCTCCGGATCAAAGGCCCCCGGATAGTGCAAGAGAGCCGATCTAGGAGTAGGTCTTATATCAACTGGCATCGAATAATAAACTTGATTAAATCTGGCAGAAAATTGTTGTACTGTCTCCCCTGGCAATCTTTTCAGTTGGTTATACTCTTCGACAATCAAGAAAAGGTTCTGCCCGATCATCCACCTATCGAGAAAAACTTTGACGAATTGCCGGAAATCTGAAATGCTTGCATCAGGCAAGGTTTTGAACCAACTCTTGACTTTGGCTTGCAAAGAAAGAGCAAAAAGCCTTATACTAACATCTTTGCTATCAACTTCAAAAAGGTCTAGAAAAGACTCAACATTCTGCATATGTTGCTTAGCGTTGACATTCTTACTTTCACCATCAAACCTCGGCAAGTATAGATCATAGTTTTTGGGGAAAGCATGGAGAACAGAAGGTAAAACAAGAGGTTTATACCGGTTTGGAATTTTACAAGGTGTAGGGGTATGTACAGCAGGTATAGAATCAGTCTTGGTATTTTGAGGTTCATCAATCTGAAGATGGTCATCACAAAATTTAGAAGAAAGGTCTTGATCAAGCTCAAAGGTATGCAAATATTTGGTATTCACAATCTTCAAAGGGAAAGAATCAAATGCAGGTCGAGGATCTCTTCTCAAATACAGTATACTTTGCAAAGCCTTCTTGACATTTTTGGGAAAAGAGAAGAAATAATTTATGACCAAGAACAAAATGTCTTGGATGGAATTCCAACTTGAATACCTGATCTGTCCATGTTGTCCTTTCATGTTTTTGCTGGTCGGTATGATCCTCCAGTGGAGTCTTTGGATCTGGTCTGGATTCTGATTTAGAGTCGCCAGGTTAATGATTTCAGCCTGTGAAGTGTCTGATCTAATCATCCATCAGGTCTGAGTTTATACATGTACTGGGTCAATTGCAATTTAGGTGTTACATTACAAGCTGACGGAGGTTGACTGAAGTAGCGTTTATCTACTTGCGCTTATGCAAAGCAAAAGCGTTTCGAAGGCTACCTGGCATATCTTCAGGCTCTGTTTTAGCTTATGAAACAAAGACATCAACCACAAACCATTTGTTCTGCCCAGTATGGTTTCCAATATGTTAGCGCTTGAAATTTCACCTCAGGCTGAAAAAGGTAAACTCCAAGGCAACATCAAACCACTTAGCCTCGTAGCTAGCCCTACGGGGTAGGAGAGGGCTCTCTCCGGTCTATCTCAGCAAAGATCTTCAACGGGCAGAGATAACCAATAAAGAACACTGATTTTAGGCTAGTAAACTGATAAAAAGGTTTGATTTGGGATTTTTAGGTTTTTGGTGGAAAATTGGGGAAAGGCAATTTTGGGTGCGGGGATTGGACGTAGTTTTCGCAGGGGGTTCTTTGGGGCGAGGTAGGAGACTGTATTTATGCCTTTGAAATATTTGGATGGATGAGAATGACTGGTGAGGAGCTAAGGAGAGCAAGCAATCACCTTGAATTCTCCTTAAACAGCTGAAAACATTGATATTAAGCAAACTTAAAGGCAGAGCATAGCAACCATGAATTCTACCTTAACACTTCATTTGCCTAATTTGTAGAAGAAAAAGTAAGAAGATGATTCACATAACAAACTTACAAGTACAAAGAGAAGCACACCATCAATACATGTAACCACAGGAATCCCAAAAAGGACTGCAAACCCCTGGTCTTTCTTCCTTTGCCAAAATGCAGTGATAAATGAGTAATACAATAGAAGCTTTCTCCCTCAAGAGTCCAACCATGAAAATGACCAAGAAAGTACATAATATAGGAAATATAACATCTTTCCTTGCCTCTAGGGGTCGAGCTCACTATCCTAGGAGCTGTTTCAACCAATTCCAAACTGAGCACTAAAATCTAGGCAGTCAAAACAACTTGCCTCTATAAGCTAGGAAACCAATTCATTCATTTAATTTTTGCCTATCTCATGAATGCATCTTCTAGAAGAGATAAATAAGTGTCAAAGTATCATAAAATTACATCATTTACAACAAGGAGGATCAAAATCCACTCCAAAAAGTCAAACCTAGTCAAAACTGCGTTTTGCTGAGTTGTAGGTGAAAAATTGAGAAAATGTGTTGATGTGTCGCGCCCCAATCCTGAACGCGTTGTGCGCCTTTGAGCTAACTTTTAAGGCACTTCCCGAAGTCCAAATGAGGCAAAAGTGGGCTTTTTGGAAAGTTCTGGATGTATAATTTCCAACCCAAGTATAATTTCTGAATTTGGTGGTCATTTTCCCCTCCAAAATTGCAATCGCCCAAGACTGCTTCCTGTGTGTCAAAAAGGTGGCAGAAAGTCATTTTTTGCTTGTTTTTTGACCTTCTGGAGGCTCAAAACTTGGTGAAATTTCTTGGTAATTGCTGAGAAAGTGTATTTTTTCATGAAAAATCCAAAAATTCTGATTTTTCCTGAAATGGACCTCCCCAACGAAAGGGTCGCGCGCGGCGCGCGACGCATCAGGCTAGGCGCGCGACGCATCAGGCTAGGCGCGCGGCGCATCAGCCTGGGCACGCGGCGCATAGAGCCTGTGCGTAGCGCGTTTTGCAGGAGACTTTTGGAGGCCTTCCTAGTGTTCACATTTGGTGTAGGATAGCTCGTTGGAAAGGTATTTTAGTCTAATTTCCACCACAACTGGCATTTTTCAATTTGGAGTTAATTTTCCTTGTCAAAAATCAAATCTCCCAAGACTGGTCAAAATGTGCCAAATGAGGCTGCCTCAAGGCAGAGTGATGTTGCAGTCAACTTTGGAATGCCTTTCGAAACTCCAAATTGAGCTCATGATAGCTCATGGGAAAGCTATTTGTGTCTAGGTATCATTTCACTCATCAAGAAAGTCATTTGGCCAACCAAACTAGGAGCAAATTTGATTTTCCCAAGGTCACTTCAGAGGTGCATTCGATTCTCCTGAGGCAACCATATTTTTGACATTTCTCTAAAACCATGACACCTATGTAAAAAGGGAAGGAGGTTTTTCTTCCTTGGCATGTTTTGAACAAAAACCTCTCTCTGGTTTCCAAAATTCATCTTTGATTGCTCAGAAACATCATTTGAGTGAAACTTATCCCGATGTGTGGAACAAGGGATTTTGTCGAAATGAAGCGAAATGAAGGGGATAGGGGGCTTCTAAATTCTTGAGGAAATTTTTGGAAGTAGGGAGGGATGTTAGGAAGCAGAGGAAAGTGGAATCGCGGAGATCAAGTGAGGGGAAGGGGTCCAAACGGGCAAAACACAGGCCTAGCCTAGAAAATTGCCAAGTTGTGGCAAGAAACTAGGGTTTGTGCAAAAATGAGGAATTTGGGGGATCTCAGTGATGGGAAGTGTTTGATAAGGTACATGAAATATAGGGGAAGGTGTATTAACATTTGGATATAAGTTTTGCTAATTATTTGACCATCCAAGAGAAATTACCTCCAAAACCCTAAGAGAGGGAAATGACTTTGCCTGGGCACAACTGAAGCATGAATAAGCTGTAAAATGAGCCAATGGAACTTGACATGATGATGAAAACCCTCTGAATAATGGTAGACTCAGCTAAATAGTGACATAGACTGACATTTGGACAACTTTAGAAGGATTGAAAGCAAACCCTAGACCTAATGCCTAGTGACCAAATTTTGCTTGAAGACTCTTTAAAATGACAAAATTTGACGCTGACACTCTGAGACCACTTTGTAAGAGCATATTTGATCACTGGAGGAAGGCTGGAAAGACTGACACTAACAGTCGGTACCTTGTCTAATTTATTATCAGACAGAGAAACACCTGTAAAATATGAGGACCCAGGAAACCCTATAGTCACGGTACAAATAAATGGATGCTGCTTCTCCAATGCATTAGTTGACCTAGGAGCAAAAATCAATATTCTCACAACAACAACTTGTCAAAAGCTTGGCATTACATCCTTGGCCCCAACCACGACCTTGTTGGAACTAAATGACCGATCGATAGTCAAACCAAAAGGCACATTACAGGATGTAATGGTGTCTATAGATTCTTCGGAATACCCAACAGATTTTTTGATCATCAATCCTAGAAACTGGATAGACAGACATCCCCTAATTCTAGGTAGACCTTGGCTAGCAACTGCAAATTCTTACATAAACTGTCGAATAGGTAGCATGACTATAGCAAGAGGAATCAATGTGAAGAATTTAGCTTTATATCCTCCAGCTCATCCAAGTTTAACAATAATAATAACAAGAAAACAACCTATATCATATTTAACTGAAAACATTTGATCACCGTTAACTATAGAAGTTGCTCTCGAATTCAAGGATGAAATAGAAGATGACATCATTAACACTTACATTAACCAACCAAATGTCGTATCCAATCTAAAGTGTCACATGATCGAAGTAGCCCTAGATAACGAAATTGAATAAGATCCCTTAAAAGATATGAATGACCAATTAATACCAACAACTCCTATTTATAAAGTAAAACCATAGAAATTGAGCCAGGGAAAACCTTAAATATCAACAAAAACCTGACTGATGACCAGAAGCAAAGGCTTGTTCAACTTCTGAGAAAATATAAAGAGCATGGAAAATTTTAGGGGTGAATTTTCACCCTTGGTATAAATTAAGGGGTTTTATATTTTTATTCGGCGAATATTTTGTATCATAGGACATTGTTATAAATTGCCTCAAATTTATTTTATAAAAAAATTAGCCCACCTTATTTTAAGGGAGAGGGTAAAAAAATAAATTTAGCCCTTGAAATTAGGAGTTACAATCTTACATTCGCCCTCATTTTCAAGAAAATGTATTTATGATAGTTATAAATAAAAATATAAATACAGTGGAGGTATGGTAAATAAATAAAAGCTCTTTTTATACTTACTCCAAAGGTATGGTAAATAAATAAAAATACAAATAAGCTAGAGGTATGGTAAATAAATAAAACCTCTTTTTATATTTAGTCCATAACCCTCTTTCTATTTAAGAAGGCTCAAAAATGAGGTTTCATTTAATTGAATCCTATGGGCCATTACCATATTTATAAATGATGTATGGTAATTAATAAAATATTAATAAACAAAGAGGTATGGTAATAATAAACATTTTTTATATTTACTCCATAAGCCACCTGTATATTTACGAAACACTCAAAAATGTGTTATAATTTAGGTGAAGCCTATGGACCAAAATACCATGGCCAAATATTTATTAATACCATGCAAAAATACATTATTAACCCTAATATAGTATTATAAAAAATAAAGATGGCACATGGTATTGAACCATGGTATTCACATGGAATGCATCCTATTTAAAGGGGGGAATTAAACTAGCATAGATCCATCTTTACTCTGGATCAAATATTGTGATATGAAAACTAACATAGAGCGAAAAAATATTTGATCCCTCTCGGGGCTTGGTAGATCAAGAGTAAAAATGGATCTTGTAATTTAATGTCACTTAAACATTTGAACTTGGTTAAAATAAAAAAATAGAATAAAAATCAATTATTAAATTTATTAACTTTTATAAATTACTAATAGTAGTTTTTAAGCTCTAGGTTTATGATAACCCATGGTATTGAACCATGGTAATACCATGGTATTCATGTGAGCATAGACTATTTAAAGGGGAAATTCTATCAGCTTAGATCCATCTAATTCCAAGTCTTCCAAGTGTTGGAAGGGATAAGTAGATTTCGGAGTTAAGATGGATATAGGTTAGTTCTATGATAATGAAGATATGAAATAGACTTAGGAAATTATATTGTAAAAAAAATCTTAAGGTGAATGGGTAACGCTACATTTAGTCACTTCATAAAATTTAGTAATAAAAACCGATATCTCCATTAATATTGGTTTTTCTGATTTAACAAAAAAACATTCAAAACAATCAAATCTTAACTCTTTCCGCATCACCCTCGCAAAAGAGAGATAGTCGCTTCCCAGATTTCCCACCATTTTCAAACATTCTCAATATGATATCTTCATGAAAAAGTTAAGTTAATGATCTTGGATTAGTTGTTTGAAAAATACGCTTGTTTATACATCCTTTCATCTTCTTTGCTATTCTTAGTTTGTCGTAATGATTTGTAGGGATTGGGTCACTGCACCATATTGTCCTAAAAGGCAGAGATTGTGCACCAAAAAGGAAATTAATCCACATGTTACAACGTTGTTAAAAATGGTATGAAGGTAGTGAATTATGCTAATAAGAAATATAGATTGGGAGAGATATAATTAAATTTTATTATTCAATTGAAGATTTCCAATTAAAATAATAATAAATCTACATTTATATATTTATATAATGATTGGAAGGCTTCCGACAATGGTCACTTCTTTCCATTAGATCCCCTTCACGCCTTTGGGATACCTACTACTTCATTATATTATATAGTTGGGGCTTGCTACTTGTTGGCGTGTTGGGGTAAACAAACTTAATGTGGTTTTTTTTTTTTTTTTTTGGTCACAGTTGGAGTGTATGGAACAAGAAAGAAATTTTAAATTTTATAGCTTGACAAAAGTGGTAGAGAAAACATTAATCTCTCCTACCATGACAAACATGGCCACTAAAACTTGCAACATTGTTTGTAGGAAGTGAAAATTATGTTTCTTCTTTCCAAACATGTATTTTAGTATATTACAGTTTAATGAATATGTTTTATTATTATCATATATGGTTTCGTACTTTAACAAAACATTCGCCAACACTTCACAATGTTTTATTATCCAGTGAAAGATTTTCCAAGGTCTTACAAGATTTTATAATTCAGTGAAATATTCGCCATGACTTTACAAGATAATATAATCTAGTGAGAGATTTTCCAAAAATATATATATGCATATTATATTAGTGATAAAATCACCTCCCATTTTTCCTATGTATCATGGGGATTCACCCATTTATTACACATATAAATTTAGGGTGGTTCTTACAATTTCCCTGATAAAGAGGCTTTCACATGGGATTACCTAGACATGTAAGGGATTGATCCCCAATTATGCATGCACCACATCTATACAGAGAAAGATGTGAGGCCCATTTGACAACCTAAATGGAGGTTAAACCCTCACCTTAAAGATATTGTTAAAGATGAACTACAAAAACTGTTAGATGTAAATTTCATCTATCCTATATCTGATAGAAAATGGGTCTCCCCATTAGTAGTGGTGCCTAAAAAGAATGGAAAGTGGCGTATATATGTTGACTATAGAGAGCTTAATAAAGCAACCCAAAAATACCATTTTCCCCTTCCATTCATTGACCAAGTCTTGGACACATTGGCAGAAAAAAATTCTTTTCTTTCTTAGACAACTTTAGCGGCTATAATCAAATTCAAATTAACCCTGAAGACCAGGATAAGACTACCTTTACCTGCCCTTGGGGGACATTTGCTTACAAGGTCTTACCTTTTGGACTGTGCAATGCACCCGCAACTTTCCAAAGGGCCATACTCAGCATTTTTTCAAACCTGATAAACGAAGGACTCGAAGTGTACATGGATGACTTTACACCTTACGGAGATGACTTCGAGCTAGCATTAAAAATGCTAGAGAAAGTTCTGCAAAGATGCATTTCTACCAGGCTCTGTTTAAGCCATGAAAAATTCCACATGATGATGACTAAGGACCTCATCCTAGGTCACTACATCTCAGCAGCTGGACTAGTCACAAAGTCTTACAGATGGGCTATTATTGGCCCACCATTTTTAAAGATGCCAAGAAGTTTGTCCAGGCATGTGATAGTTGCCAAAGAATCGAATGCCCTGGGCAGTCTAATGAGATGCCCCTGCATCCGCAGTTAGTCATTGAACCTTTTGAGCGATGGGTGCTAGATTTCATCGATCCAATAAACCAATCATCTAATCAAAAGACATACATACTAGTCGCAACAGAATATGTGACTAAATGGGTGGAGGAAGAAGCATTACTAAGGGCAACGGAGGACTCAGTAATCCACTTTCTTTTTCAACTATTCATGCGATATGGCTTGCCTAGAGAAATAATCACGGATGGAGGGCCACAATTTATATGCCATAATATTGCTATGACATTAAAAAATCATCATATCATGCACAAAATCACAACTCCATACCACTCGCAGGCAAATGGCCAGGTAGAAATTACCAATAAAGTAATCGAGTCAATACTCACAAAGATAGTTGCATCACATAGACATGACTAGGCTACCCGATTTCTAGAAGCCTTGTGGGCATACCGCATGACATGGAGAAATACCACAGGATATTCCCCATATCAACTAGTGTTTGGCAAAGAACCTATCTTCCCAGTCGAATTTGAAATTCAGACATTGAAGATAGCTCAGGAAGTAGCTTTGGACTTAAATGAAGCACAGATTAATAGGCTACATCAAATCAATGGATTGGATGAAATCCGCCTATCACCTCTTTAGCATAATACACTGGTCCAACAACAAAGAGAGAAATGGCATGATGTCCTCATCAAGAAGAAGATATTCCAAGGAGGTGATTGGGAACTTTTATATGATTCTAGGTTCCAGGATTTCCCGGGAAAACTCCAGACCAGATGGTTAGGCCCCTATGAGATACAAGAGGTGCATGATAATGGCACCCTCACATTAGCCACCATTGATGGGTTTGGCTACTCTTTTAAAGCGAATGGACATCGAGTACGCCTCTATCACAAACCGCTTACCAAGGAGTCATTTTGCCAATAGTTATAGGAAGATTCCACTATACAAATTCTTGTTGACGAGGGCAACCCGTCCATAGCATCGATCTAGTGAAGAATTTATTTGTTTTTGAAATTTGTACATAAATTTCCCTTTCTATTTGATTGAATTTTCTTGCATAATAAACTGTATATAAGTTGTTTTTTTTCTATTTTTCCTTTGTTGTTCCCTCTAAGGAACAATTGTTGTTCCCTCTAAGGAATAGTTGTTGTTCCCTCTATGGAACAATAATTTTCTGTGCAAATTTTCTTCTTGTTGTTCCCTCTAAGGAACAACTATTTTTCCCTCTAAGGAACAATTGTTGTTCCCTCTAAGGAACAACTGTTGTTCCCTCTAAGGAACAACTAGTGTTCCCTCTAAAGGAACAACAATTTCATGTGCAATGTTTTACTTTTTTTCTTCTTGTTGTTCCCTTTAAGGAACATTTGTTGTTCCCTCTATGGAACAATCGTTGTTCCCTCTAAGGAATAGCCATTGTTCCCTCTAAGGAACAACAATTTCGTGTGCAATTTTTTTCTTGTTGTTCCCTTTAAGGAACAACTGTTGTTCCCTTTAAGGAACAGTTGTTGTTCCTTTAAGGAACAATTGTTGTTCCCTTTAAGGAATAGTTGTTGTTCCTTTAAGGAACAACTTTTGTTCCCTTTAAGGAACAGTTGTTGTTCCCTCTAAGGAACAACAATTTCGCATCAAATTTTTTCCTTTTTTCTTGTTGTTCCCTCTAAGAAAAAGTTGTTGTTCCCTCTAAGGAACAACAATTTCATGTGTAGTTTTTTTTTTCTTTTTCTTGTTGTTCCCTACAAGGAATAGTTGTTGTTCCCTCTGAGGAATAGCCACTTTTCACTCTAAGGAACAACAATTTCATGTGATATTTTTCTTGATGTTCCCTCTAAGGAATAGCAGTTTCGGTGTGCATTTTGTCTTGTTGTTCCCTACAAGGCATAGTTGTTGTTCCCTCTAAGGAACAACAATTTTTGTGTGTATTTTCTTCGGTGTTCCCTACCAAGAACAACGAATTTTTTGGCATGTATTCTCTTGCTATTCCGTACAGGGAATAGTTGTTGTTCCCTTTAAGGAACAACAATTTTCGTATGTATTTTCTTTGTTGTTCCCTACAAGGAACAACACCTTTTTTTTTGTGTGTCTTTCCTTGTTGTTTCCAATAAGGAAAAACACTTTTTGTGTGATTTTTTCTTTTGTTGTTTCCTTTAGGAAATATCACTTTGAGAATATTTGTTTGAGAGCACCCTTTCTTTCCTTTGCTCACTCTTTATGATCCCCTATAGGGCACAAGTGTACAAAAATATATATAAGGATACAAATATGAAGTTTATTGGAACAAGTAGATATATTGAATATTATCATCTTTAACAAGATTGCTTTGTATTGATCAAAAAAGAAAGGACACAACCATCTATAGCACTTCATTGTCCTCATTTCCATTATAAATCGAATTGATTGATTATTTGTACCATGCTGGTTATCCCCTACCCCTATAATTCTCTATGTTCATTATCATCAAATAAGGTTAAGGGCATTCTTTTTTCTATTGATATGTTCAGATTTCTTCCACCATCCCTACTCCTAAGGAGTGTTGAGCCACCCTCTATATATAAATAGGAAGTTTTGTTCAAAAAAAAAAATAGAAACATATACATATGTTTACTAACAATTCTATGATTTTACAGATGGAGGTTAGGGGGTCTC
This sequence comes from Pinus taeda, assembly GCA_000404065.3. Classification (NCBI taxonomy): domain Eukaryota; kingdom Viridiplantae; phylum Streptophyta; class Pinopsida; order Pinales; family Pinaceae; genus Pinus; species Pinus taeda. The sequence continues at coordinate 146,656 of APFE031438684.1, read as the reverse complement.
ATCACGAGCTAGCCTACCATGATCATAAGGAAGCAACGAAGTGGCATTCCCACTATGGCCACCACACCATGGATATTATCCAATGGATGTGTCAAGAAATAAAATCCTTGGAACAGGAGGTCTCATTACGAGTCAGCCTGCCCACCTTTCGCTCCTTCCCAGTGAATGGAAGTGTGTTCATCTGGTTACCATGCCAGTAGATTGGTCTCTACTTTGATATCATACTGCACTTCCCCAAGTATACATAGAGGAACATGGTTCCAAAGGGTTAGAAAGCAACTCTGTCTAGGCTATAGATGCCTGCAGGCAACAAAAGCTCTGCTGATGGTATTGAAGTCGTATTTTCAAAATCAATAGTTATTATAATACCCTTTTCTTATTATTTATATTTATTACAAAGAGATTATGTTCCTAATTTATTTTGAACCTTTATGCATGCAATATCTTTTAAAAATCAATCATAATAGCTTTAAGTGGAATGATGACTATAAAGTATTTTTCCTGCGCCAGTTGCCCTTTTTCCTTTTTGAATCACCTCACCACATCTCCTCAGCTATTGATAATTCTCGTTATATGCATTGATTTCACCGCTCTGATACCTTTTGGTATCCTTTCATTAATATGTGTACCTTGCCACTTTCATCACCCTTGTACTTTGCTGCCAGCATGTTATCCCTTCACTCATTCGGTCAAAGGCGACCTATTATTTCAAAGGGGGTAGAGGAGCAACCTCTAGTGTACTTATGCATGCGTGTTAGCTCTTTATTTGATTTTGCAAGGCAATACGATATTTATGCTTGTAAATTATCATCCAATATAACCATTATAACAACTTTTTGTTCCAACACTCAGCTCTGTCTATTGCTACGCTATCTCTACCACACTAACTATTTGTAGAATTCAGGTAGTATGGGAGGAAGAACAGTGCATAGGGAGTTGCTAATACTGGTTGTTCCTGATGCAACCAGAGAAATTTTAGTTTGAGCTGGGTGGATAGCATATTTCATGCAATTTCAGCCACCCAATGAAGAAATTTCCATTGAATTCCTATGAAATTTACAGAACGGACAATCCATGGTAAGGGGCAGACAAATCACAGTATTAGACACTGTGATAGCAGAAGTATCTGGGTTGCCAGCCAAAGGACCCGTATGGGCTAACAAACGATTGAAGTTGCATGATGCCATAGAAGCCTTTAAGGACGAAGGACAGGAGTTGATCAAAAAAGGTAAAGGTGTTCAGCTATCTTCGCTTGGAGAATCATGGGAAGAGTTAGCAAGGATTGTTCAGAATTACATCACATGTGACGGGCGCATAGACATGGTAAGGCCGCGTCAACTTAAACTCTTAGCAGTTCTGAAACAAAAATGCTCTGTAAATTTACCTACATTATTGAACTTTTTACTCCATGACACCGCCAAGAGGCTAAGATGGTCCTGAGATATTGAAACTATCATAAGCCACTATTGTTTGATTAGGCTGATAGTTAGCTACAACCTCGCCTAGCAGAAATCAAGTTGGGAGGAACTAATATTTGCTCTTGAAGGAGGTTTGTCTTTGCTTGCACCTAACCCTGTTCCGAAAAGGAAGAGGACTACCCTTGTAGCAAACATTCCCCAAAAGCGCAGACATTCCACTAGGCTGAGGAAAAATGTAGGAGCAGCCGAAAATCCTCAAGGAAGTATCAACTAGCCCATAAAACTATCCAGTCTAGGAAGTGAAAAGTATTTGTAGTTAGAAGGATCAGATGACCCTGAATTAGACCATGAGGAAGAAATAGAGCATTTTGGAGATGAGGAAAGAAATGAATCAGGATTCCCCTCAACATCAAATACAAGTCCCCCATGAGATTTATTACACGATATCGAATTGGCCCAGATCCTGGCCAATATGAATAATTTCATATAGCCTGAAAGCCCGCTTAATTTTAATTTGGGAGCAACTCAGTTTATGGAGAACTCTGGCCATGACAAAATTCTATCAGAAAATACAAGCCGCAAAGCAGAAACATGCATAGAGGCCATTCAAGAAGAGGTGAACCAACTTGGTGACACGCCTCTAGGAGAACCCAACCAGGTAGGCCTAAACATGGAGAATACAGGCCAAATAGGAGTATAAATAAACTAGGAAGACGACTACCAATCTGGGGACACGATTCTTGTAGAATAGAATCAAGATGAGCAACAGGGTTCATTAGGAGCAAAGACTGTTAATAGAACAGTTGCTCCCCCAAAAAATTACAGAGAAAAAATTAAAAAGCTTAGGAAGGAACAACAACGGCTTTGGAAAATAGTAAAAAGGCTCAAGAGAAAGATAAAAGAAATATCAGCGGGGAAGGTTCCAAACAAAACCCCGGAGACAGTAAACGTGGCGTTTCAAACTAAATTATACGAAAGAAGAGCTACATGGACTCAAATAGAGCCCATACTCACTTAACCTGTTAAGGAACAACATGCAATTCTTGCAGAAGTAGCTACCCAGATAGAGGCTATACCCTCTTATAACATAGCTATTCAGACTGAGATGGTACCCTCCTGCAGCATGGCCACCCAGATGGAGGTTTGGACCTCCCATAATAAAGAAACACAGACAGTAGGAATTCCTTCTCATAGAAGAAGTACTCAGACAACCATTCAAGCCAAAGATATCATGATGAGCAATGACCCCAATATATTAAATCTTCAAGGAGATTTAGCACAAGCTCGGCTTGTCGTAGAATGGCTTGAACAAGAAACTGTCTCCCAACAAAAATACCAAGAATTACAGAGGCAGCTTCAAGACATGAATACATCAGAAAGCGAGACCTTCGACAAATATTGAAAAGCAAAAAAGAAAATTGATAAAATGAAGCTCAGATTAGAGAAGGTCATGAGTCAAATGGACACTATCTGCTCATTATACACTAATGTTTTTGCATGCAGATCACCTGCCAATAATTATGCCTTATTTTTGTTAGAACGATATTTTTTGTTAAAAATTAAACCCGTGAGAGCTAGAAAACCCATCGAATTAAAAACAATTGAGGATTTTATAAATTGTTGCAAACAACATGGGGTAAAAGTTCAAAGGTTTCTTTGTGAATTTTACTTACACAATTTTGTATTAGAGGAAGAGGTGGAAAATAACCCCAACCCTTTTGTGGGGGATGTTCAATTCCAAGCCTTTATCTCATTTTATTTTAATCAATTGAAGTGGTTCAGGGCTCATAACGCATTCCAAAGATAAGAGCTTGGGCTGGATCTTTGGGTTAGAAGTGAACCCAAGCACCCTTTACAAATACTGGCCAATCATAAGAGTCTAATGACAAGGGAAGGTGTGATCAAAATTTTGGGGTCTATTCAGAAAGAGATTGTATAGAAGGGAGTAGAATACTTCCTCTCCATTCATGAAAGCTCCTTGGTTGTAGCCAAGCTCAGGTGGATAGTCTTCACTAGTAATGTACAAGATAGAGAGCCATTTAATTATAAAAATTTTAAGCTATTTGTAGATTTTTTTGTCACATATAGCAATATCATTTTGAGAGAAGGTCCTTATTGGCTAGGATGTCGGTTTCGTAGCCCTATCATTTAGTATCCTACTGAAGGTTATCGAGCTATATACAAATTGTCTGAAGGACAAACAGGGCCCATCTTTGAGCTCTTGGCAAAGAACCATGGTTTTAGACCACTTTACGACATTCCTTCTCTAGCTTATTCTTTAACTTCTCTGCATACAAATTACTTGATTTTCATGAGGCCATGAAAAGGGGTAAGTAGGGGAGTTTGTTGAGTCACGGAAAAGGTATGTGTTCACTATTAATCTCATCATCCTTTTCCTTTATTCTTATCTTTTCTATATCCTAATGCAGTAATATATTAAGAAATTATGGTAAGAAATGAATGAATTATCTGCAGTTACGATTTAGCTAATTATTACCCTTCTTTATGCAGGAAAACAAAAAAAAGGACAATTGTTGTTCCCTAACGAAAGAACAACAAAAATCAACAAGCAAAGCGAAGAATGTAGCGGTTGTGAACAAGGCCAAAAGCAAATTAGAAGGATCAGTGCGAGAAATGAAAGGATTTATGAAGTTAGAAATATGTTGTGAATCCCTCAGGATCGAGAGATCCTGAGGGATCGCATTTATCATTTATCTTTCACCCTTTCTGATTCTAAAAGGAGATGATTGTAAGGAGAAAAGGAGGAAGCTCTGTTATTATTGAATTTGTAATTTTAATTACAGGCTCTTGTTCTTGAGAGAACATGGTTATATTGTAATGCTACTTACATTCAATGATTAATACATAAGAGAAGTTGTTGTTCCCTCGCATTAACTAAAGTAACTCAGAAGTTTTCGCTGGCGGTTAAGGGCCCGACCTCTGGTGGATTTAACTAATTTCTCTGTGCCATACATTTCCAATTCTCGCAAGTGTGATGGTTTGATAGTATTCTTGATTTTTGTGATTTTATCTCCTTCGTTTTTTATTGTTTTCTGGTGTTGACAAAATATCTTTGCTTTATGTAACTTACAATATTGTCATTGATTCAGCTCATTTTCATTTCGGATTGAGTTACTTAGATAAATATTCTGCTTGATTTAATCAACTATAAAGATTATTAACTATCGCTATTGGAATCTTAGTTGATATCATTACTGTTTAGATTATTTACTGAAAAGTGAGTTTGATTTAGATTAATTAGTTCAAAAGAGACGAGTTATTGCTATTGTACTCTCAGTTGATGCCATTGCTAGTTGAATTGCTTGAGTAAGGATTGATTATGAATACGGTAGAAGATTGAGTCTTGAAGTTTAGATGTTATATTCCCTTTAATGATTGCAATTGGAGTTTATTAGATGCATCCATTTATTCTTGTATTTAAAGATCTATACTACAATCTAGGAAACATTACTCTCCATATTAATAGTAGCCACATACTATGTACACTCCTGAAATAAGAGGACTTGCCTGAGTTGATAATTAATGTGGGAAAATTAGGAGTTTTAAAAGGCACCTTTTATCAACCAACACCTTTGAATACATTGGTTGAAATGATTATTTATTTGATGATCTATTACTTACTTTGTTATGACTAGTTGTATTGAATCTTAGTTATCCTTGTTTGGGTGAATCATCTCTAGATAAAATCTACCCACCCCACTCATATTCTTGATTGACTATGTAGAACCCTATATAGGTTATGGAAAACCCTAACCGAAGGGTATGCTAATATGAATGTCTGAAATGCTATGATGCTTAGGGTGATTGTAAAATGCTAGTTTAAGTTTTATTTATGATGTGTTGTTGGGATTTTTGTGTGATCTAGAAAACCTAACTTGTTAGGGTTGAGTGATGAGGTCTAAAATATGGAACCTTTGAAGTTTTGGTAATGTTGGGTTTGCTATTATTTTACACTGGAACCTTGACTCATTGAGGTTTGGTGGAATGTGTGAGAAATACTCTTATATTGTCATAGAAATGTTTCCTTGGTATGTGTGTGTTTGTCTGATAAAACCCTAGTGTAATCAAAAGGATTATGTTTCTAACTCTTATTTGATATTGTAGTGAAGTTGGGTTTGACTAACACACGATATGATATATATTTGCATGATGATGAAGTCTAGGCATATATATAGATATGTCCTTTTGGTTGAAGTCCTAGTCTGGTCTAGTTCAAATGTATTTATGTTATTGGACATATGATATGCTTATGTATGGTTATGAACTCCTAGATATGTGTACTGACCTAGTCATTGATTGTCATGAGTCTTAGGATTTAATGGAAGTCCTTGTCTGAGATTCTAGGATGGTGATATCTAGAAATCTAGGGTATTGTATCCAAACCCTAGTGAAGTAAAATTGTTTAGTATGTATAACAATCTGAAATCTATTAAGTGATTGTTGGAAATGAGAATCTAGGGTTTTGCAGTTAAATCCTAGTAATGACATTGTATAGTGTGTAATATAAAAATATGAGATCTATGTATTTAATGATTGTTGAGATTTTGGAAATGGAATTTTAAGGTTTTGTAATTAATTCTTAGTCAAAGGAAAATCTCTGGAATATGATGATTTGAGATTTGTGAAGCAATTGTTGAAATTTGAATTTTTTTGTTGAGTATGATGATTGCTCATAAATCTAGGGTTTGAAAACTAATCCTAGTAGTAGTTGGTCATGTTACTGACTAATTGATGTTTGATTGAAAATTTGAGTTATAACTAACCCTAGTGGAAGTTGGTGAGGTTAATGACTAAGATGTCATTGACTTTGATTAATTTTCTATGAAATCTAGGATTTGTATGAATCCCTAGTGAGAAGTATAACATATGTATTTTGAAAGGTTGTTAGATGATTTTGTCGATCCATATTTTTGTAAATGGTTTCTAGGGTGTTCTATATGTTATAGTAAGTTATGTCATACCTTTGGAAGACACATTGAAATCCTAGATGGAATGAATGTTCTCATGAAGTAGTCTAGGGTGTATAACAAAGTCTCTAGCAAGATGTTGAAGAGTATATGTCTCTTGTTTGTAATTGAGTTTGGGTATCTAATATTTATAAATATGAAATGCTTCCATGATTTCAATATGGTTAACATCATGCTTCTATAGAATTAGTTGTACTCTCTATTTAAGTTTTTAAGGTATGCAATCTTCAACTTGGTGAAGATGCTTATTGATGTGATAAGCATGATGGGGATGATGATAACTCCGACGAAATGGTTGGAAGCCATGAAATATTCTCTGATATCGAAAAGGAAGAAACTGATCTCCCAAAGGAAGGATGAACAGAAGAGATCTCCCTAATATTAAGAGGGAGTCCAAATAAAGAGGTGTTTCTTGGTTGAGAGGTAGGGCTTAGCTTCATGTTAATTAAAGAACGATTTTCGGAGGATATGTTGATGCATGAGAAGTAGGAAGGAAAACATATGATTGAGGAATCTTCTGTCAAAACTTCGGTTGATAGTCCTACTATGTAAAGTTGAGAATCAACATATGTTGTCTAGTAACCCCAGAGGTTTGTATTTGACTATGTGCATGTGAAAGTATATTAGTGATTGGGGTTGTTTTTGTATAGGTGAATCTCTACAAGGGTTTGAAATCATGTTGGTCACCAATCAGATTGATTGGGATAAATTGGTCATTCTTGATCTGCTGGATCAAGGGGTGGTGAGGCTTTGTGAGTGAAGCATTGCCTCAGAGGACATATGGCTAGCACATTGTGTTGATGTCTAGAAGTTGGAAATGTGGTGTTGATCATTGATCTCTGTTTTGGATACACACCTGGATTTTTGGATTGATGTTAGAAAGTAAGCTTGGGGGTACCTAAAGGGGCTAAAAGCTTGAGTCCATGTTAGTCCCACTTGGATACATTTACCTAGTTAGGAATCTAGTCCATGGAATTGTAGTGCCTAAACTTTTGAATGACTATTTGGATAGATTTCCCTGGTCAGGAATCTAGTCCATGGAATTGCACTACCTAAACTATTGAGTGACACTTTGGATAGATTTCCCTAGTTATGAATCTATTCCATGGAATTGCGGTGCCTAAAGTTATTCATGGTTCATATAATTGGAGATCTTCCATTGTATATGTACATTATGAATACCTCCCTAGTTAAGAGGGAGTGTTAGAAAAAGTAACTATGTTAGGTCTTCAACAATGTACTTGAGTCTTCATGTAATGTACTTGTCAAAAAATAAAGAAAAGAATTATTATTATTATTATTATTGTGACTTATTAAAGCATGGGTTTCATGCTTGGGTCACCATGTTTTAGGTCAATTCCCCCATTGAGGACTTCTAGGATTTATTCCAAGTCTATAGAATTATTGTACTGTTGTGCTATACAACAACCCCCCATTTCAATTTATTTTACTTTAGAAAATTATAAATTGAAATGGGTCCCTTTTAGAATAAATTGGTATTAATCCATCACTTTTATAAAGGTTTGGAAATAAACAAAACAGCTTTAAACCTTTCGAAATAAATCAAAACGAATAATCCTTTATTATTGCGATAAAGCGATCGCAAGATCGCATATTGCAACAAAAAAGGATGCATAAACCATGACCCATTGATTTTCCCCGATGCGATAAAAGCAAAATAGCCAATGGATATTGGGAAAGCAAATAATAAAAGACCCCTCCCCTTCACTCCGACGTGATATCGCAATCGGCGATCGGGGAATGCGACGTGAACATAACAAACTCTCCTCGTTCAATCACCCGATGCGAGTCAAGCAATATCGCTATCAACGATCGGGGATTCCATAAGACTTAAATAAAATTGCCCAAACTTTCCTCCGATTACCGATTGCGATGAGTCTAAAGCGCGACTTTCGAAAAGGATCAATATGATTTCACTATATGAAATATTAATTATCATTGAAAGCCTTTTCTCTTCCCGATTGGGATTCGCCCGCATCCAGCCGCCAAAAAATCAAATCCACGCTTAAACCATTATTCGGCAAATGAAGGATATAATGAGCAATTAAATGGTTGACAGGTTTTAACGGCCAATTAATGAGCAGTCATGCCTAAATCCTTTCAGATATTGCATCCGCGGGAGCCTTATGTTAAATCCTCCATTACTCATTGATTAACGCAATTGCCTCATACTTGGTTTTAGCCATCTATTCTCTGCATTACGTCTATTTTTCTTGCGCAGAGGTTTTTCCGCATTAACGATGGGAAAGAAATCTAAGAAGTCTGGAATGCCTTCGGCTCCTATGATAACAGGGCAGCATGCCACCGATCTGGGACCAAGCAAGAAGGGATTAATCTCAGATACCACATGTCTCGGCCTTGGCAACACTACTTGGCAAAGTATTTACAACTTGGTAGAATCTGAGGACCCTCAGTAAACATCGGTACAAGCTTCAGCAGGTTCAAGCCGAAACTTTGATGCTACTTTAAAGGATTTGGCTGATTCCTACCTGCATAGGATAGCAGCTCGAGAGCAAATTCTTCCGTATACGGATGTGGTGAGATGGGCAATCGAGGCAATTCCAATTACAGACAAAACATTCTGCACTATCGATGGAAGAATACTTGGTTCATTTCAGCCCAACGATTTCAGACAAATGTACCACTTGCCCGAGCCAGAGAAGAAATACAATAAAGCATTCCTGGAGAAGTTTTGAGATGAGAATGAGACCAAGTCAGTGCTTATACGAGAATGGAGACAGAACCCGGCGAAACACAAACATGAGTCTTCGGGTAAGTACTACGTCGACTCCTTATGCTCTCCTTATTGTTATGCTGGAGTCATGATGTGTCGGTTATGGGGATTGCATGATTCTTCCAAGTTTTCCATAGAGATGGTTCCTCTGATGGAAGTGGCATGTAATAGTGAAATAATGGATTGGGGGACTATATTATCGGATAAGTTAGCTACGGCTATTCTTGAATTCATAAACAAATCCCGTGTTACTGATAGGTTCATCCCTCCATTTTATTTTA
>APFE031438684.1:87641-134644 GCA_000404065.3 Pinus taeda | reverse complement strand
TATGCCTATCAGCAAACATAGATTATTAAACATTGCACTTAAAGAATAGAAGCTTCCTGGGATAAAATAGTCATTTATGTTTTTCATTTATAGAATAAGTCCTCCATTTATTATCACTTGTTAGATAACCAATCATTCATTCACCCCCTTTCTATTCACTATTGGGAAACTGGTCCCATTATATCCAGTCGGAGCCACCATCCCAAACGTAAAAGGAGCTGTGTTAAGGTCCGGACCGGGTGGTTATCCCTCGATGTTGATGTAACGATTTTTGGGGCATCAACATGTACATATAAAGAGACCCTTCTTGGGATTTTGAATCGACATGTAAAAAGGTTAAGTATTGAGTCAAATATGAATTATGTAACCTCCACACCAAGTCAGCCTAAGGGAAGATCAAGTCAGCCTAAGACCCTATTCTACCCCATAAGAAGCCTATAAAAGGAAGGGCATTGAATTCATTTGAAGCATCACTTCTTATCAAGTTCAAATTCTCTCTATTGGGCATAAGTGCAAAAGTCTTGTTGCTGGGCAAAAGTGTGAAGTGGGTAGATGGGAAAGCTTTTTGCCAGGAAGCCAAAGTGAATACGAGCTTGGGTGAGTCTGAGTCAAGGAAAATCGAAATTTTGGTTGTGGTCTCTCTCTGTTTTGTGCTCGGTATTGGGAGATCCAAGTCTTCCAAGTTGGACTACTTCTAGCTCAAGTTGTTGCATAGTCGAAGTTGCTGGGAAGAGGTCAATCTTCTGGAGGCTGACCTAGTGTGGAGGGAAGGTCTGATCAAGGTCTAGGGTGAAGAGTCTCAAATAATACTATTGAAAGGAATAATTACTTTGACTGGGGTTTCCTCTCGAGGGGGGTTTTTTCCTGGCATGTACCTACATCTTGTGTTCATTGTTTTATGTGTTGCTGCTTTTGGTAATTTCTTGATGAACTAAAGAAAATATATATAAATAATAGTAATACTAAGAAACATCACAAGTAATTATCAAGATCAAGAAAATATTTACTTCCTTCATGATTTTCCAACAACAAGCCTCGCCTCAAATAAAATGTTTCAATCTTTTCTCATTCTTGTTAAGGTGGGCAATACAGATGAAGATACATTCACAAGAATATTTCAAGGTTTGTCTGATATGGTTTTCATAAAAAAATTAAGAGTGCAAGTTTGTTTGAAGTAATGGCTATGGCATAACTTTCTTGTCACATGAAAGAACTTCAATTTGATGTGTAAGTTATCCAAGCTCTTATCTTTTCTATTTCACATTGTTTTATATATGTTCTAATTGCTCATATCTTTGTGTATGAAGGTAGGTAACAACTATGGTGGATACATTGGAAATTTCATTATGCTTTACGCTGATATTCTAGCTGGTTAGGTTAGGAGTAGGTATAGATGCATACTAGTTTCCCTTGCACATTCATCCTACACTTTCTTTTTGTAGTCTTTCTTGTGTTTTCCATCTTTTTTCTTGCATTATGCTTTCGGTTTAGCCTCCATTTGCTTTGTCCTTTTGATTTTGTGTCCTTGTTGTGTCTTGTATCTTCTTTTGTGTTTTGTTTAATAATACTTTGCATGAAGGATGTTCTCTTCATCTCAAAATATAATGTGGCACAAAAGAAAAGGGTCTTGTGACACTGTAGCATTTGGCTAACCTTTAGTCCTTCTTTTTCATCTTGGTTCATACCTTTTGGTCAATGATGTTTTGATGGAAAATATGATCCTTGCATAACGAGATCTTTGTGTGAAACCATGACACCCGTATCTTTTCTAGGAACCTCATTTCTATGCACGGTTATTTATGTTTCAGTGTTTTCCATGCTAATGAAATCAAGTAGAGAAGGATAAGGGGAAAATATTAATGAGAAAACTCATATCGTAGGTTTTATATATTATTATCTAAAGGAACAACCTCTTTTGCTCTCAATAAGTCAGGATTCCTCTTCTACACCATGAAATAAATAAGTGTAGAAGCACAATCCTATAAAATAAAATAAATAAAGGGTGAAAGAAGAGAAAGGCTTCCCATGCAGGGAGGTGAAGCAAGTAACTTCACTAGGGTACTATCCAGGCTCACTAGTAGCGAAGCAATTCTTATGTTCCTAAAGTGACTTCACTAGGGTATTGTCTACACCTACTTGCAGTGGAGCAACACCAAAGATGAAAACTCATACTCTTGATATCTTGAGCTAAATTACATTACCCTTCTCCTGAATCGAAACATTGTTATATGGTTCGCCTTATGAGTATTTTCAACTAAGAAATAGATGGAGGGGACTATATCTATAACCTGGTTAAGTAGGGAAGCCAAAGTAATCTATACTATGAATCAATACTTTTTTAAAATCTAGGCCCTGCACAAAAGGTTAGACAAAGGAAGAGAAGCTAGAGTTCTACCAATGTGTCACCTAGTGTTGTCATTGTGCAAAAACCCTCAAAAATTTGGTCTATGCTTGAATTTTGGAGCCTACTATGGATCTTGTGATCATTCATTCCATAGTCACTTTATGGTCAATCAATGATTTGTTAAGTATTCTAACCTTCTTCTTGGTTCGTGAGTATTAAATGCACTTGTTCACACATGCTCTGTACATAAAAAGTTCATCGACGCACTCTTTTATGAAAGATTGAATATGAATAACACAAGTCCATCAAGGCAGTTCCTATGTAATTTTCAACCTATGTCGACAATCAATGCACACTTTAATCAAATTCTCTCACTTTTGGTTGTGATTGTTCTTCTATTTCGATGAGTTTTTCCAACTGTCGCTTTTGCACACCTTCGCTCTCGAAAGTGTTTATTTCATGTTTAAAACTATATTTTTTACTTTTTTTTCACTTTAATAAGTTTCATTTTCATGCTATCTTCATTCTGGCATGTGTCACTTTCAATGTTATTCACATTTTGCAACTGTCGTTTGCAATTTCCTCTTATTGTCGCAAGTGTCGTCTTTTGAGCATGAAAAGCATCACACATCACACATATGTAGTTTTAGTTTGTTTCAAGGGGTAACCTTGGTGCTAATGATTCATTCTGATCATATAGACATGTATTGCACTCATTCCCAAAGTTTCAAGCATTGTCGCACAAGTGTCATCATTATCATCGCAAAGTGTACCTTTAGTGTCGCACTTGGGGAAAGCTATTGCAATGTTGTCACACTGAGGGAAGTATGTTTTTCATGTGTTTTGAGTGATCCATTTTGTATCTTTGATTTTTCTAAGTGTGTGATCATGCTCAAGTTTTTTCCTTGTTCACTTTGGCATTATTGATCCCACACTTATCCAAATCTAAAAAAGTGCCTTCCTGAACATCTTGACCTCACTCAACCTTCCTAAACTACGCACTGCACGTATGAACCCTCAAGCTCATACCTTGCGTCTTGGAATTATGTAATGCACATATCTTACCTTCCATAGTTGTGCACTATGCAGTCTCAGTGCTAAGCGTTGACTCTTGATCTCAAAAACTGCACATCTCTTGTCTTCCATTCACCTTCTTCTGTGCACTACATAGTCTCAAGCAACAAGCCTCAACCTTGACCTCTTGAGTTGCATAAATATTCAAGTCATAGGCCTTTGTCCCTCCATAACTACGCAGTGTGCAACATCAAGCCTCAAACCTCAAGCCTCTAGTTTGATCCCTTGAGGCCCTCAACTATGCAGTTGTCTTACCCTAGCCATCCTGAACTGTTCATTGCAATCTCAAGGCTTAGTTTTGGCCCCCAGCCTCTTGAATTGTGTAAGTGTGTAATTCTTGAGTCGGTCTCTCATCTTATCACACAAATCTAGCTCAATTAATGGTTTTCATAAAGCATGTTGGGTTAGGAGTTTATCGAACTAATGTCATCCTATCATGAGTGGATTTCAATTGCATGTATTATATCAAGTTATGATAGGATGATGATGGAGGAGATGAATAAGGAGACCCTGCTAGAAGACACCTTTGAAGTTACAAAGACAAGTTGATCAATCAAGAAAATACAAAGGGACATTAGATTGTGACAACATCTAGAGATCGAGATCATAGTGAAGACTGACTACCCTCAAGCCTTATGGAGGAGGAAGGCGAAGAACATGTTCCATATTTCATGAAGATACAAAGATAGTAGCAATAAGAGTGGATTGACACTACCATATCATGATGCACTCCATGACATCAATGTCATGTCATGTCTTTTCAAGGTGTCATGTCAAGATGTATATGAGTCATTATTTGCCTCATCATTTATGGATTATTAATTTCAATATATGAGAAATGTAATGGAAAGTGGAAGTACAAGAGTCATCTATAGAATGTGAAAAGTCATCAAGGAGTCAGTAGGTCATAGAGAAGTCAAAAAATCATGAGGATAGTCCAAGAGTCATAAGGGATGTGAATGGTCACCCCATTTGTTATATATACACACACTCATATCTCATGCAATGGAATTTTCACCTTTGGTCCTCCTACTAGGCATTTGAGAGGAAGATAGTTCTTTTGGAGGAGCAAGTGGCTGCTCTAACGCTCAACTATTGGAGCTAGTGGTGTTCACTGTAATGATGTATCTTGGGCATTTTTATTCTTTTCAAAGCTCGTTGAGGCATCAAACTTTCATGCATATATCGTAAATATTATAAGACTATAATTTCTTTGAATGTTTGTGATGTATGTTGTTTTCATTTGCACTAAGGAAATTGAACTATTTTGGTGGCTTTAGTACTTGTCTTGTTGATATTGCATTGTTTTGTTTTAACAAATCGTTTCTTCTATGTGAACTATTTCACTAGTTGTCCAACGCTTCATTCATATGTATATGCTCGTGTGTATTTACTAGATCAGTACTATTACTCTTCTTTTAAAGGCTCACTTTTCTCCCCCTTTTGGTAGAAAAATCTTGACACATTCTATGACTGAACATTCCAAAAGGCACTCACTTGTTCATTTGAAACTATTTTTGTGTTACTCTCTTATGTTGAGCATTGTAGCCAAGGAAAATATCTAAGAACATATGGTGGTTGGTCATTATTTCCAGAAGGGATCACACACCAAACTATATAAAGCCTAATTGGGACTTTTCAGTGGGGAGACCCCCTTGATTGAAGGATTTCCAACACTATCAACATGTCTATAAATAATTTGTCTCCACAATATTGTGCTCTAATCTTGTGGAGAGATAAAGTTATTATTCAAGGACTTGCTATGTGATGATGTTGGTTGATATGATGATATGCATTGATATAAGCTAATAATATAGCTTATTAGATGGCTTACAATCTAACTCTTCTTATGAAAGTTCTTCAATATGAGAATGTCCAAGTACCTTGTATGTATTATGAACACCTCCATCGTTAAGAGGGAGCATTGAAATAGGTAACTAGGTTTAGTCTTCATAAATAATATGAAATGTACTCCTTATATGTGTGTATTGTAAAAATAAAGAAAAAATATTAGTATTATTATTTTTTAGCATGGATTTCATGCTCAAGATCAAAATTCTATTTGTAGGTCAAGCACCCATTGAGTGCTTCTAGGGTTTTTCAATGAGTCAAGAAGTCAATTGAGTCATTGTCATTTATGAAAGAACCCATTGAGTACTTCATATCATGTAAAATAAATTTATTTAGAGTCAAAAAGGTCTTAATACCCACTCCAAGATAAGTCAACCTAGTCATCAACAAGTCTTCCTACATGCAGTGACAAGTTGACCTCATGAAATGATTGTTCGACCTCCTCAACTAGCCTATACGTAAGAGTGCCATCAACTTCAATGAGACACACAAGTTTGATCACAAGAAGATAAGGAAAAAAAAGCCAAAATATCTAACTAAGAAAAGAAGAAGGAAGAGAATATTTTAAGAACTATTTTGGGTTGTTATCCTCCACACGTGAGAGAAAAACTAGGGCATCTATTGCAATAGCTAGACTTGAAATTATAGTCATCTTGGAGGCCAAAAGTTGGGTCAAAAGGATAAAGTTTGCAAGCTGAATTATCTAGGAAAAGGAATCTCACCAAACAAAGGGGAAAAGAGACCTATTCTACCATATTCCTACCACACATGCGAGCTAAGGTTTCTGGAGGAAGGCCGAGAATCAGAGTCGGGAATTATAGGTCCAAAATTGTGGTCGAAGGAAAGGTTACAATTGTTGGAAAGCAAGTTTGACTAACATTGACTTTGTGGAAGAGAGGCTCATCAATAAGAGGTTTGACTTGGTATTGGAGGAGTATTGGTCTTGGGTCATAGGTCTTGGAATTCATCATTTGAAGATTCTATAAGAAGAGAAGAATTCTTGTGGGTTTTTCTCTCAAGAGGGGAGGTTTTGGCCCTAGCTAGAAGCTTGCGCTGTGTGTCCTCTTGTCTCATTGATCTTCATTTTTTTTAGAGTTGTTTGATGATAACAACATAATAATAATAAAGTAAAATAATATTACAAGTACATCAAGCAAAGTAAAAGAACATCACAAGCAGTTATCAAACTAATAAAAATCACCCTAAGCTAGTTGCCCTAGATTTTTCAATAGAAGAGACCAGGATAAAGACAAAAGATGAAACTGAATCAAACAAGAATTCCCAATATTTTGATGTAAATTCCAAGAAGAAGAATAAATGGAAGTTTGGAAAGTCCAAAGGAAAACTCGATATGTGGACCCAAATTCAATGCTTTGGATGCAATGAGCATGGGATTTTCTATAGAAATTTTCCAAACAAGAAGAACAACAAAAGGAAGGAAATTAAATGAATCTCTCATAGTTCAGGAAAATGGAGAACTTGAGAAGAAGCCAAAAGGAGAATATCCCAAGGATATTACTATTGAAGGAAGCTTCATCTCTTTTAGGTTCATTATGTAATTTGTCTTTCTTTTATTAAGTAGAAAGTAGAGTAGCATGCATTGTTTCATTCTCTAGAAGTGTCTTGATTTTGTAAAAGCATGACATCATAGAAGGGAGAATATGATAGTATAATTAGAGTCTAAATAATCATGTTGCTTTGAAAGGAATCATCTAGCTTTAAAGAATGATAATATTGGACCCATATTGCATATTAAAGTTCATCCAAGCATTTTATAACTTAATGTTAGAGGTAGTCATCTTGTAAAGAGAGATCATCAATATCCAATAAGAACCATCATTCAGGAAGGTTCTTGGAAGAAGCATTATGACATGACTAGTATGTATTCCATCCAATGTGGAATCAATAGTCATGAACGATGAAGGCATGCAGACGGTCAAATGATAGTTTGTAAGGAAGAATTGATGTCTTTCTACTCTTAAGAAAGAAAACCTCATATTTGATAAGGATGGAAGCTATCTCATTCAAAGAAAGTACGGTTTGATGGTTATATGGAGTAAAGGTATGTGTATTTTTAAATAATTTTTCTTTAAGGTAGGGTTCAAAGCTACACGAATATTGCAAAAAGAGTTAGTTATAAAAGTACGCTCAGTAAAGTCTTCCATGTGGTTACTCGATGCTTGGAAGAAGAATTTTGGTATGCTTCGGAATAACCAGAGATCAAGAATTTACCACAAGAAAACATGGAATAAACATAACAATATTGATCAACATCAAGTATGGTCTCTAGAAGAAATAAAGAGAGTTGATAATGACAACTCCAAGGAAGCTATTGTAGCTTGCTAATTAATTTTGATCCATGGGCACCTCAATTAAAAGTGAATGCATGGAGAAGGACTCTTGTATAATATGAAGATGGACCATGAGGAAGGATGTTGATACTTTCATCAAAGGGCCATCATGATAAGGTAATTTTAATATTCATATTTTTGTATTGGTTATCTAATTAACATATAGTTTTGTTACCTGGAAAAATATTACAGAAATGCGTAATGGTAATTGAGGCAAGTACAATTGTTGGTTTTGGACTCAATTCAAAGAACATATTGTTGAAAATGTAACTAGTTTTGGTCTTCCTAATTGCCATTTAAATCTTGTCTCTATGTATTTCTTATGTATGTATCAAAATAAGAAAGAAAAAGATGTAAATAAATTCATTTGTAAAGTATGGGTTTCATGCTCATATCATTTGTCATATAATTCAAGCATCTATTTAATGCTCCTAGGATTTTCATGAGTCAAATAGTCATTATCATTTTTAAAAGACCCTATTGGGAATTTGTATCAAGAAAAAAAAGAAAAATCGTTTTGTATTAAAAAGTATCTAAGAAGACTCCCAAGACCAAGTCGGCTAGCCTACATGAAGTTGGCCTTGAAAGGACTATTCAGCCTCTTGGGAAGTTTATTTAAAGGAGAAATTTCGACCACCTTTGACATACATCAAGAAGAAATCTTATATATTCGATTTGCAGTTGATGTGAAGATCTTAAGAAGGCTAGAAGAAGTCTAGTGAAGAAGTAATAATCCCTAACAAAGTTTAGATCTTAGAAATTTATCTATTGCAACTCACACGTGTGAGAGAACTAGGGTTTATGGGCATATGTCAGATATGAAAATTGCGGAAGAATTTGCAGACCATTGTAGGAGACCAAAAGGATAGAAGAGCCTTGATTTGAAAGAGTTTTTTCCCTCACTCCCTTTGGAAACATGACTTTTATCTTGGAGCAGATCTATTGGTTAGCAGGCTTGGTTCTTACTGAAGTCTCTATTTTGTAATTCGGTCATGCAATTCTCATTTTGAATTGGTTCTATAAGAAGAAGATATTTTGTATGGGTTTCCCCCAGGAATTAGGTTTTTCCTGTTGAAAATGTAACAAGTACCGGCCTTCACAATTGTTGTCTAGCTCGTGACATGATGTAATTCATATGTATTTGTAGAAGGAGAAAAAGAAAAATTATTGTAAAATAAAAGTTATTTATTTATTTATTTTTATTAGTCATGGGTTTCATGCTCATTTTATTTTGTTTCTAGGTCAAAACACCCATTGAATGCTTCTAGGATTTGTGTCATAAGTCTTTATCCTTGTCATTATATACTAGACCCTTCTTGGGCTTATTATGTCAAAGAAAGAAAAAAATATTATGTAAATTGGTCATATATTACTCCACCAACAAGTCAACTTTCCCTCTATTCAAGTTGGCCTCATAAAGGGAATTCAACCACACAAAAAATTATATTTATAAGCAGTGCATTCGACTATTTTAGGATTCAACCAAGACAAAATCAATCATCACATCACATCTGAAGTTTCTAGCCGAAGGTACAGAACTGAACTGAAGGTGTAGAACTGAGCCAAAGGTATAGAATAGGCTGAAGGTATAGAATTGAGCCGAAGGTGCAGAACTAAGCCAAAGGTGCAGAACTGAGCTGAAGGTGCAAAACTGAGCCGAAGGTACAAAGCATGATGAAAGTACAAAATTGAGTCAAAGGTACAAAACAGGCCAAAGGTACAGAACCGAGCTAAAGATGTCGAACTGAGCCGAAGGTAAAAAATTGAGTCGACGGTGCAAAACAGGAAGAAATTAAAAAATTGAGTCAAAGGTGTAGAGCAGGCTGAAGGCATAGAACTGAGGTAACAAGATGAAGGTGCAGAACAGGTCGATGGTGCAGAACTGAGGTTACAAACTTAAGGTGTAGAACTTGGTGGTTGGAGGAGGTGTTTGTTAAAGCGTATCAGTTGTCTCATTTGATTTGGTTCTAAAGGAAGAGAATAGATTTTTTGGGTTTTCCCCTAGAAGAGGGGTTTTTCCCTGGCTGAGAGCCTACATATCCTCTCCTTGTTGTTTTGATATTCATGCATTTATGTTTTGGTAGTTGCTTGATGATAAGAATATATAAGAAGACATAAAAGAAGTTAATAAGATTACTAATAAATCACAAGTAATTATCAAAATAAGAAAATATTTCTTCCTTTATGATTTTCTAACATGTTATCTAAGCTAAGGTGAAGAAGAAGGAAAAAGGCATCTTGAATATCAATAGCTCTGATCATTTTAAGGTAGATCATAAGGAGAAGTGAAGTTTTGTCTATTGAACCTTATGAAGATCCATTAAAGGATTACATTTTCTAGGAGGAAGGAAGTATTGAGAGTTATTATAGAAGTCTTGAAAGGTAATGAGCTAAGTTGAAGAAGAAAGCTTCAAGGATATCTAAACTCCTTCATAAGAGTAACATTGACAAGTTTACATATGGCCTCATCAATGAAATCTGAGAATAAACTTCAAGTAGCTTCTAAATTTAGAGAATGGAAAACAAGGATGTACCACATCCTTGAAAGGAATAAGGCATTGGAATTAGTACAAGGAAAAGTCAAAGAACCTAGAGATTATTATGGAAAGGAGAAGTACAAATGAAATGACATTATAGTCATGAACCTAATTGTGGATGGAGTTAAAGACAACTTGATTCCCTACATATCCATTCTAGATACCTCAAAGAAAATGTACAATGCTCTCTCCATGTTATTTATAGTCAAAAATATTGGACAAGTGACAAGTCTAAAGAATGAACTTTTAATTGTCAAAATGACCAAAGATGATACAATTTCATCTTACTTTGTAAGAATTTCTCGTATAAGAGATGAACTACAAATATTTATGAAATAATCCCTAATAAGTAACATGTGATTGTTTCCCTTCTAAGATAATCAAAGCCTTGGAATGCCTTTGCAACTGGAATTAGTAGTTGGAAAAATTCTCCCTCCTTTGAAGAACTGTGGTCTTCCTGAACTCAAGAAGAAGCTCATATTTCCTTGATAGGAGGTAAGCAAGAAGATGAATAAAATACCTTGAATGCCTATTCCACCCATTTCAAGAAGAAAGGAGGAAATAAGAAATTTGAAGGGTCAAAGAAGAAGCATGGGAAGATTGACCTTTATAAAATAGAATTCTATCATGTTCACAAGATGGGACATTATAAGAACCAATTCCCTGATAATCCTAAGAACAAAAAAGGGAAAGAGATCAAGCCATTGTTGCCACTGATGAAACTGTACCAAATAAGAACACAATTGAGGACTCTGAAGTCAAAGACTTATTCTATTAAGTATTTTGGGATATTATCCCTTGTCTATCCTTTGCTTATAGTATAGGTTATTATTTAAGGTATTGTATATTTTCTATTATGTTTGACTTTAGGATTAATATTTCTTTTGATTTCTATCGTTTATAAATATAAAATGCTTTATTAGAAAATTGTTAATTTGTTTTCCGTCGTAAGACTAGATTGATGTAAGATCAGCAGGGAGGTTCCACCTTTTCACAAAACATAAGTATCCTTTATTTATTTCCTTTTCATTCTTATTTTCATCTATATATCTAGTTTCATTTTTTATTATAATCCTTTCTCTTTTCCTTGGAAAGAGAAATTATGCAAGAATGTCGAAGAAAGAAAGGATTGTGGCTAGATTCAAAGGGATCCCTCAAAGGAAGAATTGAGTTATGTAAGAATTTTTATTACAATTAAAGCCCTCCAATGTATATAAAGGGATAAAATCGAAGTATGTTTAAAATTATAATATTTGTAGCAATTATTCATCATGAAATAAGGTGCGACCATTTTTGTCTATATCAATAACTATTTCATGTCTAGGGTCTTACTATAGAATCATGAAGACTCTTATATTGCTAGGGTGCTTGATTTATAAATTTAAAATCAATGTAGTATTGTATTTTGGTATTTGTTCACTTTGGTAAAACCCTAGTTGTTTGATTAATGATATCTAGAGCATACGATAAAACCCAAGCTTTCTAGGGTTTAGTGATATTATCTAAGGTTTATGATAAAAGTCCTAGTAAAAGTTGAAATATGATTCTAGGACTTGAAAGAGAAACCCTAGATGCTTTTGTTATGGTTAAAACCCTAACATGGTTTATTTGTAGAAGGTTTAATATTAAATCTTTGATAATAACATCTAAGGTTTGTGAACAAAACCCTAACAAAGGTTGTTAGGATCTAGGGCTGAAAATGTAACCCTAGTTGAGTGTTTCTATTATAATTGAAACCCTAACTAGGTTTAGGTTTTGAATATCTAAAGTTTAAATTCAATTTTTTTGATAAACTTAGATGTTAAACCTAAAAATATAACTTCATGCTCTTGTATATTTGTGCTTGGTTGTACTTCTTATTGAAATTTGTAGGCACATAGTTTACAAGAGGTCGTAAAAATGTATGTATGCCTCATATTTGATGATGCCTTTGATGGGCATGATGGAAAGAGGGAGATATGAGAACTTTTATGACATTCTATTGATTTTTGATAACTAACCTTGTTTCCATGAGAAGATAAATAATGATGTTCTGAAGGTCAAAGTTCTTTGGGTTCTCTGATGACATGATAATGTAAAAGAAATAACTTGTGTAGCTTAAAGTTGTTAAGAAAGACCTTGGATCAAGGAAAGTGTATATCCCCCGTAGTTGAAAAGGAGGACATGGTGTATAGTAAAGACCGTGGAAAAAAAGAGTAAGATCAAATAATAGCTAAGGCATTGTTGGTGGTTGATATTGATGTGTTGTGAATAAGATTTGGTTGTTTTGGGAAGTGTTGAAGCTAAGTTTGGTGTTGTTGAAGAAGTTGAATAAGGAAGCATCCATCAAGACTTGATTGGATATTATGATGAACTAAAAATAACCATAATGGTTGAGGACTTCGGAGATTGTGCTAATATATCGATAATAAGAACCAGTATATTGGAAGTGATTGGGGTCATGAGGCTACAATATGTTAAGATCGATGAATTATCTAATGTGTTGATCTCTCCCTAAGAAGTTTTTATATTTTAGAAGCATGCTTGGACTGGTGGATATCTCTAATTTGGTTGAAAGGGAGAGATGAGTACCATAATTTTCATGTATGATGTTACTTGGGAGGAAATCTTCGCCTGGTTGGTGTTGAAATCTGAATTATAGTTTGGCCTTGATTATGCCTAGATCCTCGTATGGGGGGGTATCTTGGTCTTATGGAGCTCCATTTTATTTTTTGACCTTGATGATACCTAGATCCCTTTGGGTTGGTGTCTTGGCATGGAGGCCTAGATGGTATCTATATCCAGTTGGATTGATACTATAGTTGTAGCCTGGTGACACCTATAGTGGCAAGTTGCCTTGATGACACCTTAGTCCCTATTGGGAGGATACTTTAGTAGTTTTGGTATCCCTAGAATTGTGTATGTTGTTGTACTCTTATTGGAACATTTCAAATTGAGCTCAACCTTGTATCAGTTGAACAATTATGAATACCTCCCAGTTAAGAGGGAGTGTTGAAAATGTAACTAGTATCGGTCTTCATAATTGTTGTCGTTTCTTTTACAATAATTTTTGTTTTACTTCGTTTTACAACTACATATGAATTACATCATGTCATGAGTTATAAAGCATGAATTTCATGCTCATTTTATTTTGTTTCTAGGTCAACACCCATTGAGTGCTTCTAGGATTTGTGTCATAAGCCATTGTCCTTATCATTATGTACTAGACCCTTCTTGGGCTTATTATGTTAAAGAACGAAAATTTATTTCATGTAAATTAGTCATATATTACTCCACCAAGTCAGTATGCCCTCTATTCAAGTCAGCCTCATAAAGGGAATTCAATCACACAAAAAGTCTATTTATAATCAATGCATTCGATCAATTTAAGGATTCAACCAAGACAAAATTTTATCATCACATTTGAAGTTTCTAGTTGAAGGTACAAAACTAAGCTGAAGGTGCAAAACTTGGCCGAAGGTACAAAATAGGCCAAAGGTACAGAACTAAGTCGAAGGTGCATAACGAAGATGAAGGTACAGAACATGTCAAAGATACAGAACTGAGTTGAAGGCGTAGAACAAAGACGAAGGTACAGAACTAAGCTAAAGGCACAGAATTGAGTCGAAGGTGCAAAATTGAGTCGAAGATGTAGAACTGAGTCGAAGGTACATAACAAAGTTGAAGGTACAAAACTGAGTTGAAGGTACAAAACAAGTCGAAGGTACATAAATGAGTTGAAGGTAAAAAACTAAGGAAACATATCAAAGGTGCATAATTGTTTTCTTGGGAGGCTCACTTGGTGGTTGGAGGAGGTCATTGTCAAAGAATAATGTAAACTTTGTAACAGGAACTGATACGATTACCCATTTTTTTGAGGTAGCAAAAAAATCAACCGATTTTGAAAAATGTTGATTCATAATACATATATATTTTTTTAGCATGGTTTTTGACACTTTAAATTTTTTTATGTATATTATTTTTAATATGTTGGTGATTTTTAGGTTGATTTTAAAAAGTGTTGAGGCAACATTAATCCCTTTTTTTAGAAGACTTATTTTTTGACTTTAAATTTCTAATGTGTTAAACATGAATAATTATTTTCTAAATTTAACAATTTTTGTAGTATTCTTCGTGTTTTTTTGTTTTTATTTTAATTTTTTCTTCTTCTTTTTTGTAGTGAGATCTTTATTTTTTGCATAGTTTAAAAAATGGTCAATATTTTAATGTTTCAATCTTCTATATATCTATATATCATTAATTAATTTTTCCATGCACATAAACAATTGTCTGTAAAAAACAATAATTTTTAATAATTGACATAAAAATACACATTTTGAACATAAATATAACAAAAAAAATACACATTTTGAGATTTTTTTGCTTAAAATGACATGCCAAAATCAAGATTTTTATAGGAAAATTTAACCAAAAATGGTTAAATAATAGTTTTTTTATGAATTTCATGTCAAAAAGTAATAATAATCACAATTTTTTTCAAAAATTAACGATTCACATAAAAATTAAAGCGAAAATCACATAATACAAATATTGAACATATAACAACATTAACTGAATAATTGTCCTTCTCATAAAATGTCAAAGTCAAAACATTACAAGTATAACTAATTAATAGCTACAAAAATAAGCTTGATTTCCGAGCATAACTTAAATTTAATCAATAATATCACGTAATCCATAGTCTTCATCTTCTATAGTTTCATCATTGTCTTCTTCCACAATACTTTCTACTCCAGTTTGCTCATTTTCCTCTTCTGAAGGATCTTTAATGTCTACAAATCTCTCATTGCATGCATTTCCAATCATTCCATCTAACGGTGGTTGAGGTTCCTTTTCCTTTTTTGACATATGTGATTCATTAAAATCCTCTTTTCTCAATCCAACTTCTTGCATTACATCTGGAATAATGAAGGGCATTAATTCTTTGTTGAATAAATTTGTATTGTACTAGGTCTTTTTCAATGGCAATGCAATTTCTTCCTTTTTGTAGGCAACATGTTAGTGTTGCACCTAATTATCAAGAAAAAAATAAATAATGAAATAAATTAGTATAATCACATATAAATTAAGAAAAAAGATATTGAAATTCAATTTTATATAATAAAACTTACTTGAGCTTAAGAATAAATCCAGAACCCAATCTCCTTCATTTCAACATAAGTCTATAACATAGTGAATCAATGGTTGTAGTTTTTTTATAAATGTTAATTATCTCTCATTTTTCTTCTTTATCTTCATATGTTAGTTTTTTTTACAACAACATCATAAATCAGTGCTCGGCTATGACTCTTTCCATATAACCGATTAAGAATCATAGGCTTATAACTATCATTTTTTGTCCAACTTTCAACATCGATGAACTCACAATCACTTATAATTGGTTGATCTCCACAATTAATAAGATTTGACTTTTTCTTGTAACAATAAATAGTAAAATTTCAATTAACTTATACATAAATGAATTTTTTAACATTAATCAAACATACAATTTCAACTTCTCACCATGTAAGTTGTGTCCTTGAGTTTTTTTTCCCTTGAAGCTTGTCAATAACATTGCAAATTGTGTGTCTGAATGAAATGTCACAAATATCCATAATGGTGATGTTGTGACTTCTAAAAATCCCACAACCACTTTACTAACAGCTTGATAAGTATAAGGGTCACTATCATATTCAATTTTTGAGATATTGAAACCATGAGGAATATCTGCAATAACTAGGGAATAATCTCTTTTAGAAATGAGTTTAGCAATGTCTTCACAATCACCTTGTGTTATTTGATATTAGATAGTCTCAAGCCCATTCCAAATGAAATGTGTAAGACTAGAATCAAGTTCAACATTACTAAGACACTGCTTTCTTTGTCTTTCCATCTTAATTTTTTCAATAAATCTTCTGAAACTATCTGGTGCTCCATTTTCATCCTTCTTCATCTTTAATAAAATAAACAAATATATGTATAAGTTATAAAATAAAAATAGTATATAGATGAATAAAAATGAATGTATAAATCAACATACATTTTTAAATGCAAGATAAAAATCTTTTAGTGTTGATGTAGAACTTGAATCTGGGTAGTTGCGTACAACATCATCCCAACTATCTTCATTCAACAATTTAACCATTTGTTCGTGTATTCTCATGTAAAATTTGTGACTAAATAGATAAAGTAAAAAAATTTAATCTAATTGTATGTATAACATATACTACCAACAACAATATGTTTATTTTTAAAAGAAAATTATAATCTAGAAATAAGTAAAAATAATTCAACAAACTTACTTTTGAAATTCCTCACACATTTGTCTAATGATAATTACACTGACTTCACACGAGATAATATTTTTTTGAAAAGTTTTTCATCCTTCACTCCTTGCAATGCTCGCCAAGGTGTGATAGTCATATCTTCTAGAAGCAACTTCATTTCAAGACCTGATTTACTGCTGCTACACATCAATGGTTTAGACTTGTTGACCTTCTATTTTTTAATGCCAATGTTCTCCCACATGCTAAAAATCTAATTAATCAATTCCCATATCTCTTCACTTCTAAATGCCAAAAATAAAATGTTATCCATACCTATGAATATATCAAAATTTACTTTTTTTCCTTTTGAATCGAGGTTTTCTTCAATTTGATAGCATATTTCCATACAACATTTCTTCTTAAATTCTAGACTAAACTTTATCTTATCCCCACCACATTTTTCTTCAAATTCATTATGAATAAATCTAACCATTTGGATGAAATTCATATACATCCTATACTCATTATCTATATTATGATCCCATGCCAATAACTTTGCTCTTGTATATGATAAACCAACATAAATGATACATTTCACTGTTTCAAAACATGGGCTATTGGGATATTCCTCCACCAATTTTCTTTGAGCTTCTATGGAATGACTCCCACGAAGTACATAATATTTGTATTGAAAACATTTTGACTTATCAAATGCTTCTTTTTTGGGAACTTAAACTTAATAAAAAAGAAGCACATAATCAACCACATGAGCATATGGATTGTACCTCATCAATGTCTTCAAGTTGTGAACATGTAGGTGGTGTGGCTTTCCAATTTGATATTTAAATTGTCCTTCACTTGGCTTATAAATTTGACTGACATTAAGTTGAATTTATTACCATCCTCAATTAAGTTTGTCTTTGTCAAGTGATCTTGAATAACATTTTGTTTTGTTTTAATAATTCCATCCTCTAAATCAGCTCCTGGTATAATGATTTCACTGCTTCCTTTTGAGTTTTCACTAGGATCTTCATTACTGGCCATGAATTTTTTAGAATGATCAACTTTTAATTTCTTCCTCCTCTCAATTGTCAAATTTTCTTCTACATAAGTAACATCCTCATCATAAACTAGAATAGATACATTCTTGGGCATTTTTTCTTTTGGTATTTTATGGTCTTCTCCTTTCTAACATCAGTTGTAATCTCATCCTCAGTAATGACAACATATTGTTCAACTTCAATTTCAACTTCCTCATCTTCAAAAGTAACATGTCTAGCTTTTCTATATTTATCCACTATATGCATTCTTTGTTGATCCCTTGAATGTAGGCTTGTAGCATCATGAAGTACTTTTTTTTGCTTGTTTATTCATAATATCTTGCTCTATAAAATAAATTCTTCCCAACATAATTGAAAGATTTTCAATAAAATTATGTCAAACAAAATATCATATGTTAATAAAAATTAAGTTATAGAATATATAATGATATCGTTACAATAACGCAAAACACATAAATAAAAATAAAAATACTTACGATACCTTGTGCAATCTCATTTATGATTTGTTTACACATATTTGTAGAATCATCTGTCACGTCATACATTGACAATGAAAACTGCTATGTAATTTTGTCATGTGACTTGGGCGGTTTTGTAAGTACATAAACAACTTCAGTATCCAGTATCAAACATATGTCTAGTACTTTTCCCAGCACCTCATAACTTCCACTATTATTAGGGATATCAGAATATAGATATATTTGCAAATGTTGTTCGTCTTCTCTATCTTTCAAAAACCATACAAGTTTTGTATTCTTCACTTCTTGTGATTTCTTCCGGTAAGAAACCAACTTCTTATCCTTAGAGGAATTTGCTAGATTTGTAGCTATTACCTTAGGTTGGGTTCGTTCAATAGTATTTTTTAAGGATCCACCTCTATCTTTAGTCATCTTTGGTTCAAAAAGATTCACATAAATCTTCCTTGATGTCATTTTCCTACTATATATATATTATATATATATATATATATATATATATATATATTATATATAATATATAATATATCAGTAAATTACAAAAAAAAATAGCTTAAGTAAACAAACAAAATGAAACAAAATTTAAAAATGAAAAAATACTAGAAACATGTACATTAACCCCCATGACAAGTTGGATGTTATGTTCATACATAGTACAAAAAAAAACTATGCTTTAGAAAAAAGAAAAAAAAAATTTACATTTCTTCCCAGTCCCTTGGCAAGCTAGGGGTCGATTCTGAGAATCGCCCCCTTGGCAAGCAGGGGTTGATGTGCCTTAGGCAATAATTCCCACCCACAAGCACATACAACAGTGCTTGTGGGTGGGTGTGCCCGTAGCTGCACGCTCGTTGTGCTGTAGGCGGGAACACCCATGGTCGGACGCCCCTGCCCACAGGAAATTGTGCCATGAAGTTCGTTTCTTACTAGTTAACCTTGTGTCATTGTACACTTTCTAGGTCATCACTACAAGACAAACCCCTAGGTCATAATAGTCTATGTCAAGTATTATTGTAGTTTCAAACACATGTCATAGAAAACCTACTCATTATGTCAAGTATTAATAAAATGTTAACCATGTGTCATAGTCATGTAAAGTCAAATTCAAGCATCTCATCATAGAATGATCACTAAGTCAATCAATACTTCACATCATAATCAAGGTACTTTTCATATTTAGGTTAATGTCAAAGTCAAGATATTATATCAATTTCAATGTGTCACTTGTTGTAGACACCTTCTCGATGTATAGGAGATTACAATCTCATTACTGTCATCAAAAGGAATAGAGAATACAAACTCTAACATCTGAAGGCGATATTAAGACAAGTGTTGCATCATCATGAGATCTGACTATTTAGACAGGCATAAGAACTATTCACAACTACTTTGTTGTCCATTACATATTGTTGTTACTTTCAAGGTTAAGTCAAACAAGTTAAGTCAAAGAAAGCAAATCATCATAGTACTTGTCACAGTAAGGCATCAATGTTAGGTCTATTAATTCATATTTGCATACCTCAATATCCTATACTACAACATATTCCAAAGGTGTTGTTGCTTCATACACTATTTCAGTCAACATTCAAATCATTGTACACACTAGTTGTCACTTGTTTTCCTTAGCATGGTCACTTATCAAATATCTAGGTTTCATTATTCGTCAATTTATAGTCTAGTAGATCCCTACACTAATACTGCTATTAACCAGGAGTCAATATATGAATGCTCAACGCTTGTGAAATCTTAATGCCAAAGAAAGGTGTCATTATGTCACGGTTTCATCACAAATGATTGTGGCATATACTTCACCTAAACTTGTGTACAATAATGTGATTGTTCATTTGTATATGACAGATCCCTTCTATGTAGAACTACATTGATGTTGAGCCTTAGTTTGTAGCCGAGAGATGGCATTGTCTGTACTTCAAATGATTTGGTTCACCCTTGCTTTCCTTGGAGAAATATACCTTGAACTTCAACAACCCATAGTCCACAACAACTTTCCTTCTTCGATGATCATTGAGGCCACTCAAATCGCAAAATTGAATGAAATAATAAGATTCTTACGCTCAAAACTTTAGGCTTCAAAAAGTATGATGGACCTAGAATTATTTGGGTGTTCACAAAGTCTTAATAAAAAACCCTCACTATTGTAGATGTTTATCTAGGTAGAAATTTCAAGGATCAATTTCACAATTTTATGAATTTTTATAATTCCAAAAATGTTTTAGATAGAAGGCCTCCAAAAAATGTTCATGACTAAAAATAGTAAGGCCACACTATTCACAAGTTTTTAGACAAAAAAATGATATCAAACCACCACAATCATGCTATAAATGTTTCAAAACTCCCCTAATTTGAGGTTTGAACTGACCAACAAATCATCAAGCAATCAACACAAATACTTACCTTGAAGATCGAGGGGAGGAAGAAATTTTTTGAGTCAATCAAAAAGTAATTCGTTGCCCTAGCTACCTCAAGGGGATCCTTCATTTTCTTATTTCAGGTATGTCAAATTATTTCAAAGCAAAGGTAGAGAAGATAATGTGGTGAGTTGCTATGATTTGGAGAGGTGGTGG
Source organism: Pinus taeda (assembly GCA_000404065.3). Lineage (NCBI taxonomy): Eukaryota > Viridiplantae > Streptophyta > Pinopsida > Pinales > Pinaceae > Pinus > Pinus taeda. The sequence goes on along the minus strand of APFE031438684.1, from coordinate 114,126 downwards.
ATATTTTATAGGCCTATGCAGAGGCTTCTAAAGATGCATGTCGAATGACATAGAAGGGCTTTTAGGAGTAAATTTTGACAACTTAAAATCTCTCTCTCTCTCTCTCTCTCTCTCTATATATTATTATATATATAAGTATTCAAAGTAATATATGTCTTGAGGTCAAAGTGAGAGTCACTAACAATTCAATAAATAAATGAGGGTTTCATAATAATGGTGAAAGAGTTTGATACTTTGTTTTAAGGTGAATTTTCACTAAATTACCCTTTTATTAATATTGTTCAGAAAAAAATTTCAATTCCACTAGAAATATGAAATCAATGATTGGCTTAATGCATATGGTCTTACCTAGGTTATGAAGTCAATGATTGTTTTATTCTCTTTGGTTCTTCGAGTTATGTAACTTATATGTGGTGATATTACGGTGATAAAAATTGTAATATATTGACAACCATAGGAGGTGTCATGTCACTACCCCCTGGGGTTTTAGCCCAAAAATTAGGGTCACCAACTTCAATTGTGAATATCTCTCAAACTAGGAGACCTCTTGGGGCATACCACATATCAATAGAAACATCTCTTCGGGGAGAATATAATGACCTATATATCCAACACAAACTCAATGTTTTGATCCTTCAAGAACCTTCGACAAGGTCGGGGTACATCCTTAGTTCAAGGAACCTAAACCCTAGGACTTGGGTTTTCAACCATCCAACAATATAACTTCCATCTTGATGTAATCTGAAAATCACTAGGAAGTGTTCATTAACCATTTGACATCAATGACTGGTGCTTTTAGTCAAATTCAAACCGAGTCAATTCCATGGATTGACATAAATGACAACACCATCCAACAAGCATGATTTTTGGAAGCAAATCTAAGAAGTTATAATATAGTACAATACTCAAAGACAATAATGGAGTACAAGTAAAAATTTGCAAATGTATGTATAATTACTAAATGCATATCTTGTTTGTGTAAAAGATAAAGGTTCTATAATGTCGTCAGGCTCTTTATAAGAATTTTGAAAATTTCCTTTGTGATAAGTCTTAATGATTATGTGTCTTCTAAGATTTGTAGTCTTTTAGGGTTTCTATACCCTAGATTGAATTAATCTTAGAAGTATCGGATTAAGCTAGAACAACCTTTACCCTACCCAAGTTGTTCCCTTTAAAGGAAACCTACCTTTTGGGATATGAGATTTAAGTTTTGTAGATTTTATAGATTTTTGGTATTTAGATTTCATAATCCCCTAATGGGACTTGAATTTTAAAACCCTAAAATAATGAAAACCCTTATCCTAATTATTTGTTCCCTCTTATGAAGCCCTAGCCCTTGATTTCTAGGGATTGCAGATAGAATCTAGGATATGTAGTAAAACCCTAGCGAGGGTTGAAGTAAAAGTGAAACCTAGGGCTTGAATGTTAAAACACTAGGTGTAGAAGTTTTCACTCAAATTAAAAACCCTAATAAGGGTTAGGTCATGGGATATCTATGGTTTGTAACCAAAACCCTATATGCACTTTTTGAAGTCATGATAACCTTAAACTGATAAAATTAACATCATGCTCTTGTATGTATATATTTTGCTTGGTTGTACTTGTTGATAATATTACAGGTAAACAATTAAGGATTTCATGATTGTGAAAGAAAGATAAAAGAACAGAACAAAGAAAATTCTGTACTTGATGATGACTTCATAATAAGCATAATAGAAACAGGGAATTGTAAAAACCCTGCCGATATTAAAGTTTACATAAGCATATTGATGATTGAAAGTCGAAGTTGAACTTTGTTACCATAAAAAAGTAAAGCAAAGGAATGATGACTTCAGAGGAAGCTTTGAATCTTTAAAGGGTTGTGGAGTTTGAGGAAACAATTTAACTCCCAAGTTTTTAAAGTATGTATTTAAGTTTTAAGGTCCCGAGTGTTAGAGGATGGCTCCATGATGTTTAGGAAGGTTGGAGTTTTTTGATGACATGATGATCCAAAAAAAAGAGCTTGTGTAGCTACTACTACTATGATCTCCACTAGAAGAACAAAGTAGTCGATGTGCGACACATCTCCCTAGTTGAGAGAGAGCTTGGATATATTCCCTTTGTGTGTGGAGGAATGTGAATAGCCTTCATGGTTGAGAGGGAGTGATGATGAAAATGATCCTCTACTTCATGTGTCATGCACTAGGCCAAAATTAATAGTTGTATGTCTAGTGAAGACTATAAGGAGAGAATTGGGACCGAAGTATTGGGTAAGTATCTGAGATTAATACTCATTGAGGATAAATGTTCCTACAAGTTTTACCTTGGTGAGGACAAATTTGTACTAATCTGTATACCATGAAATCGAGATGTCGATCAAATCATGGTGACAAGTTGTTGTACCTTAGGCTGAATAGTTTGTATGATGGTATTGTTAGGTTTGGTATCTTGGTAGCTATCCTAGATGATGTGTAGATCTCTATTAGGGTTGGTACCTTGGCAGGTAGCCTAGATGGTACCTAGATCCCTGTTGGTATCTTGGAAGGTAGCCTAGATGATACCTAGATGTTTGTTGGGTTGGTAGATTGGCAGGTAGCCTAGATGGTACCTAGATCCTTGTTGGTGTCTTAGCAGGTAGCCTAGATGACACTTTGATCCATGTTGATTTTGTGTCTTAGAAGGTAGCCTAGATGACACTCAGATCCCTGTTGTGTTGGTATCTTGGCAGGCAGTCTAGATGATACCTAGATTCCTATTAGGGTTGGTGTTTTGGAATATAGCCTAGATGACACCTAGATCCTTTGATAGATTGATACCTTGGAAGTTAGCCTAGATGGTATCAAGATATCTAGAATTGTATATGTTGATTGTGATACTATTCTTAGAACATTTCAACTTGAGGTCATCCTTGTACCATTTATAAAATTATGAATACCACATTAGTTAAGAGGGGGTATTGAAAATGTAACTAGTTCTAATCTTCATAATTGTCATTTGACTCATGTCTCTATGTATTTCTTATATATCTATAAAAAGAAGAAAGAAAAATATGTAAAGAAATTTATTTGTAAGGCATGGGTTTCATGCTCATATCATTTGTCATATAGGTCAAGCATCTATTTAATGCTCCTACGGTTTTCATTGTTGAAAAATGTAACTAGGTTTGAACTTCATAATGACATGTGTAATTATGATTTTATGTAATTGATGTAAAGAATAAAAATAAATTTATTTTTGTAATTCTTGAATCATGTGTTTCATGATCAAGGAATTCTATTTTTAGTTAAGGCTCCCATTGTGAGCCTTTAGGATTAGTCATGTCATAAAAGTCTATAGAGTCAATGTCAAAGAAGAAAGACCCATTTGTGTATGTTACACATTGTAAAAGAGAATTTATTTGTGTCATAAACCCTCCAACACCTTGTCACAAATACTCCTTGATGTTGGCCTAAGGATGATTCTATAAAAGGCAGGTCAACCTAGACAGTAGCTCAAGTCGACTTATTCTTGATGGGAAAACCACTATAAATAGGTAGCTTGGCCTTCATTCTAGAGACAACATTTTCGGTCAAGGGAAAACGACAGAAAAGAACTGTGAAGTTTATGAAGTAGGAAGCCTAGAGCCAAGTGAAGGAAGGAGGTATCTTATTGAAGTATTTTAGCATTGTTTTAGGCTAGTATCTTCTCACGTGTGGCAGAAAACTAGGGTTTCTGCAGTAGTATCAAAATAGTCCAAGAGGAAGTCACCAAAAAGGGTCTCCAAATCAGCTCCATTACTAGCCAAGGTCATCTAGAGAAGTCTCCAAGTATAGCGAATAAGGGAAATACCTCCAAGTTTGTTCCATATCCTCCCACGTGTGAAATTACAAAGGTACAAATTGCAAGTCTATGGAAAGAAGCCGAAAATTCAGGGTAGTCGAGAAGTGCAGTAAGGTAAGTTGACTTTTGTTGACTTAGGCAAGAAGGAGAAAAATTGAAGAAGGGCCTTGTGACTTGGTCCTGGAGAGGAAAATAGGTCAAGGCTCTTAGTCTTGGTATTCGTCAATTTAAGTCTCTATAAGAAGAAGAATTTGTTTGGGTTTTCATCTCAAGTTGGAGAGGTTTTGACCCTGGATGATCACCTACATTCCGTGTCTCTTGTCTCTTTATTGTTTGTTCTTTGGTAGTTGTTTGATGAAGAATAATACTATAATAATATAACTAAAGATAAGATCCTAATCTAAAGAAGTAAAAAGTATTCACAAGTAGTTATCATTAGAAGAGAAATCACCTAATCACTATGCCCTATATTTCTCAATGTGGTAACAAAGCTAAAGTGATGAAATCATGGAAAGCGAATCTCATCAAGGGACACTTAAGAATTCAAGGAAAAAATATCGAGGAAGGCATCAAAGTGAATCTAGAAGATCATCTTGAAGTCAAGATATCAAAAGAAGTGTCAAAACCCTAGATCGAAGAACAAGTCTTCACGAAAAGAAGTTTTGGGATTCTTGCTCAAGTCATCATCAAAGGAAATGACCTCAAAGACCCTACTTCCACTTAATAAAGGAAGGGATTGGCTCATCCAAGGTAGCTAGATCAAGGATGGTGTCATCATCAAATATGTAAAGGCAATCTCCTTCTCTCTGAAGCAAAGGATTTCATCTCAAAAGAAAATCCTTATCATTGAATAATATCATCCAAGAAGCATGAAGACATCATCAAGAAGTCACCAATCATCACCAAAAAAGGGATCAAGTTGAAGAGTTCATCTTCACTTTACAAGTAAGTATCTTTTATCCTATAAATTTAATTTACTAAAATGACTTCATTTTGCAAGGAGATCAACAAGTTGGTTGGTTCATCAATCTTCCTTGCATGGAAAAGGAGGATAGATTTAGTCCCCAAGGAAAATGAAGTTATTGATCATGTCAATGACAAAGTCTCAAAACCATATGAAGGGAAAGCACTATCTAAATATATGAAAAATGATATAAGAGCTCAAATGATCCTTATAGAATCTGTAAAGGATTACCTCATCCCATATGTAGGTAATAGAGTTGGAGACATCAAAAGGGATATATGATAGGCTAGCAGAATTATTTTCTGAAAGCACAACAAGAAAAATCATATCACTAATATCTGATCTATGCAAATTTAAATTATCAAAGGATGAAGGGATATCTACATGTCTCACAAAATCATCTCTAATAAGGAATCAACTTCAACATATAGGAGAGATGATATCCAATAAAGAAATGATTACCATTGTTCTAAAAGCTCTAACTGATGAACAAGGAAACCTTGTATCAAAGGCCTATGAAGAGGAGAAAGTTATCCCATTCAATAATTTTTGGTCATTATGCAAGAGTGAAGAAAACAAGTTGAAGGAAAAAAGTGATACAGAAGAGAAGGGGAAAACGTTTGTTGTTGTGTCAAGAAGCAAAGGGATATTTGGTAAGTTTGATCCTCGGAAAAAGAAGAAGATCAATACGTCTAAGATCCAATGTTATGGATGTTTAGGATATGGGCACTTCAAGGGAGACCCTCCTAAGCTCAAGAAGGACAAAAAAAATGAAGAAGGGAGAAGCCCATATCACTAAAGAAGATGAAGAAGTTGAAAAGGAGAAATTAAAGGAGGAACTAAAATATTTCTATTAATATTGACATATGTTTTCCCCACCTAGTTCTTCTCAAGTTTCTATTTTTTGTTATGGAATATAACTATCATAATGGGAATCATTAGAAGCATGATAGGATGCATCATGACATCATAAAAGCATTGAAAGCAAGACCTCGTGACATAATCATAAAAAAGCATGGAAGATAGTTAAATTCTATGGAAATCACCTATGGAAGTGTATAGCTCTTGGTAACCTCATTAGAAGCATAAGTGGTACTTATGGGAAAAAGAATAAAAAATCATCTAACAAAAAGATCATCATACAATAGTAAAAAGGGAACATTTATTGGATGAGGATACTCAAGATCCTCTTTTGGAATATTCATTGGAAGGTTCACCAATAAAAAAGGAAGCAAAGGTTTCATTAATACTTCTATCTTACCGAAATTCATGTGATGACAGTATGATGTCAAAAGAGGTGAAACATATCAAGGAATTGAAGTTCTTTAAATCAAGGAATTTGTTGAAGAAGTCTAGGTGACCTAAATGAAAAATGAGGTATGTATGCTTGTATTCGATATTGTAGAGTCATGTCATATGGTTGCAGGTAACATGGATAAATGATCTATCTTGAGAGAATGAACAAAATAAAGGATCTCCTCCTTAAAGGATGCAACAAGGCATGGGTCACACGTTAACTAGATGAAATCAACATAATATGTCCTCATATGAAATATGAGGTGGTTGACAATGATTGGAGGAACTTTGATTAAAATTTCCTAGGAATAACAATGTGTGAAGAAAGAAAGGAAGAGATCATTAAATATGAAACTATGGAAAAGGAAATCAACATCTGAGGATCGAGAGACTTGACTAGGATATCTACGTGAAAGATATGAAGACTCTGATGAAGTCAGAAAAAGAAAGAGACCCTTGATAATATATATAGTTTGGAGATGTGTCAATGTGTATGTAGGATGGTGATGTGAACTAGAATATTTCATGATGTAAGACGATCACAAAGGTAATTTTGATTTAATGTTCATTCCTTATTTTTTAATGATATTTGCATGGGCTTATGCAAGGCTACCAAGGGAAGAGATATGAATATCTTCCATCACTAATGTGAATGTAGTAGCATGAAAGATCCTTAAGGAAACATGGCATGAAGAAGACAAAATGACATGGAGGAAGGCCATATATGAACTAATGGATCACTTTCTGATGAAAGGAATAATGACATGACTGACTCATGGATGAAAGTGATGGATGGTCTATGCCCTATGAAGAAGTCCCAAAAACATGAAGACTCTTGAATAAAGAAAAGATGTTGATGACATCGTGAGGAGGAGTTCTTCAAGCAGTTGGTTATCCCATCATCTCCACCTAAAGGATTGTTGTAGGTCCCTAATTAAGAGGGAGCCTAGAAACATGTTTCTAACTTAATAGAAACTTGGAAGCAAATTCCTAAGCCTAGAGGGAGCTTAGGCACATTCCTTATGTAGGAATGAGTACATTCCTTCATTGGAATATGTATATCCTCCCTAATTAAGACGGGGAGATAGACACATCATTCTTGTCTTCAATTAGGAAGACAGAATGGAATATTGGGTTAACATCTGGCTTTTGATGCTCTTTGAGGATGATTTAGGGCATCCAAGATAAGAGTAGTCATAGAGGACTGATATTCTTTGAGGACTGGGATTCAAGATAAGAATAGTCCTGGTGGAACATACTCTAAGAAAACCTGGGTGGGGTATGTTCTGAGAGAGACAATGATGAGGGTGTCTATACATCATTGGTCTCGCTAGTGTTGTGCTCTGATCTTGTGGAGAGATAGATTTGTTAGTCAAGGCCTTGTTACGTGAAAATGATGGATGATATGAAGTTATATAGATGGGTTACCAATTTGACTCTTCTTATGAGAATTCTTCATATTGAGAATTTCCAAGTACCTTGTATGGATTATGAATATTTCTCTAGTTAAGAGGGAGTGCTAAAAAATGTAACTAGGTCTGGTCTTCATTATGGCATGTGCAATTATGATTTTATGTAATTGATGTAAAGAACAAAAATAAAATTATTTTGGTAATGTTTGAATCAAGGGTTTCATGATCAAGGAATTTTATTTTTAGTTAAGGTTCCCATTGTGAGCCTTTAAGATTAGTCATCATGTCATCCAAGTCTATAGAGTCAACGTCAAAGATGAAAGACCCATTTGGGTATGTTACACATTGTAAAAGATAATTTATTTGTATCATAAACCCTCTAATACCTTGTCACAAACACTCAATGATGTCAACCTAAGGATGATTATAGAAAAGGCATGTCGGCCTAGACACTAGTTCAAGTCGGCTTATTCTTGATGGACAAACCACTATAAATAGGTAGCTTGCTCTTCATTCTAGAGACAAAATTTTTGGGCAAGGGAAAAATATAGAAAAGAAGTGTGAAGTTTATGAAGTAATAAGCCTAGAGCCAAGTGAAGGAAGGATGTATCTTATCAAAGTAGTTTAGCATTGTTTTGGGCTAGTATCTTCTCACGTGTGATAGAAAACTAGGGTTTTTGTAGTAGTGTCAAAATAGTCCAAGAGGAAGTCACCAAGAAGGGTCTCCAAATCCGCTCCATTATTAGCCGAGGTCATCCAGAGAAGTCTCCAAGTATAGCGAAGAAGGGAAATACCTCCAAGCTCATTCCATCTCCTCCCACGTGCGAAATTGCAGAGGTAAGAATTGTAGGTCTGTGAAAAGAAGCTGAAAATTCAAGGTAGTCAAGAAGTGCAGTAACTCAAGTTGACTTGTGTTGACTTAGGAAAGAAGGAGAAACATTGAAGAAAGGTCCTGTGACTTGGTCTTGGAGAGGAAAATAGGTCAAGGGTCTTTTTCTTCGTATTCATCAATTAAAGTCTCTATAAGAAGAAGAATTTGTTTAGGTTCTCCTCTCAAGTTGGAGAGGTTTTGGCCCTAGATGATCGCCTACATTCCATGTCTCTTGTCTCTTTATTGTTTTTTCTTTGGTAGTTTTTTTATGAAGAAGAACACTATAATAACCTAACTAAAGAGAAGATCCTAATCTAAAGAATTAAAAGGTATTCACAAGTAGTTATCATTAGAAGAGAAATCACCTAATAACTATGCCCTAGATTTCTCAACATGGTAACATAGCTAAGATGATGAAATCACGGAAAGGGAATCTCATCAAGGGACACCCAAGAACTCAAGGAATAAATCTTGAGGAAGGAATCAAAGCGAATCTAGAATATCATCTTGAAGTCAAGATTTACAAAGAAGTGTAAAAGCCCTAGATTGAAGAAGAAGTCTTCACCAAAGGAAGTTTTAGGATTATCACTCAAGTCATCATCAAAGAAAAGGACCTCAAAGACCCTATTTCCACTAAAGAAAGGAAGGACTTGGCTCATCCAAGGGTATCTAGATCAAGGGTGTTGTCATCATCAAAGATATCAAGGAAACCTCTTTCTCTCTGAAGCAAAAGATTTCATCTCAAACGAAAATCCTGATCTTTGAAGAAGATCATCCAAGACACATGAAGACATCATCAAGAAGTTGTCAATCATCATCAACAAAGGGATCAAGTTGAAGAGTTCGTATTCACTTGAAAAGTAAGTATCCTTATTCCTCTAAATTAAATTTAGTAAAATGACTTCATTTTGCAAGGAAATAAACACGTTGGTTGGTTCATCAAACTTCCTTGCATGGAAAAGGAGGATAGATTTAGTCCTCAAGGAAAATGAAGTTATTGATCATGTCAATGGAAAATTCTCCAAACCATATGAAGGGTAAGCACTATCTAAATATACAAAAAATGATCTAAGGGCTCAAAGGATCCTTATAGAATCCCTCATCCCATATGTAGGTAACATAGTTGGAGACATCAAAAGGGATATATGATAGGCTAGCAAAATTATTCTCTTAAAGCATGATAAGAAAAATCATATCACTAAGATTTGATCTATGCAAATTGAAATCATCAAAGGATGAAGGGGTATCTATATGTCTCACAAAAGAATCTCTAATAAGGAATCAACTTCAAGATATAGGAGAGTTGATATCCAATAAAGAAATGATTACCATTGTTCTAAATGCTCTAATTGATGAACAAGGAAACCTTGTATCAAAGTCCTACGAAGAGGAGAAAGCTACCCCATGCAATAATTTGTGGTCACTATGCAAGAGTGAAGAAGCCAAGTTGAAGGGTTCAAAGGCAGGAGCAACGGATTGGTTCCGTAGAGGATTCTAGGGTTTAACTAAGAGAGTGATAGAGGGCAACAGGTACCCATGGAGGCCCAGGGAGGAGGGAGCTCCACTCCCTCCTACAGTAATGTGGTTTCAAACAGAGCAAGAGGAGGGAATAAGAACAAACCTCCACAACCCTTGGAGGACAAGACAAAAAACACTGAAACTTAGAAGGCAGAAGGTAGCAAAACCCATGCAGATCAAGGGGCCCACGAAGAAGACAGATAGGAGGAAAAAGCGGAAGACAGAGGTCAGGGAATAGAGAACAGAGCCAAGATGGGGCCCTATAAACCCAAGACCATAACTAAACCTCGAGTTATTCTGAAAGACCTAGCTCTACAAGCGCACAGGGATCACATGGCAAACTATGCCATGGCCATCAAAGAAAGTGTTGTACACTTGGACAAAATACAACTAGAAACCAAAGGGGGAGTTGAATATACATCTTGGATCCAAAGGTTTTTTTACAGTGTTGTTCATGAACATGGAAGACAGAGACATGATTTTTGAAGGAGGACCATACTTCTTTGCAGCTGCTGGTCTCTATATGCGACCATGGATGATGAACTTTGTGCCGGAACAAGAAACCTTCACTTCGGTACCGGTATGAATTAGAATCTACTCCTTACCTTTAGATTACTAGATGCCAGAGTCTTTAAAAGCTATAGGCAATAAATTAGGTCATTTCTTAAAAAATTCAAAGGCAACTCTATGGGGAAAATACACCTCCTATGCCCGTATATGTCTAGAGATGGACCTATCAAGAGCCCTTCCAGATGAGGTCATTTTAGAAGTCTATGATGAGGAATGGGTTCAAGCAGTTGACTATGAACATATCCCATTCAGATGTCACAAATTTCATGAGCATGGGCATCTATCTAGAGATTGTCCTCTTAACAGAAGGGAGGAAAACCTAAACACCAGCAAATGGAAAGACCATATAGGATTCACCAACGTGGGAGGAAAAGGAAAAGGAGGGGGAAGGAAGACACAAAATAACCCTATTGCAAATGATAACAAAACAAGAAGTCACAACTTTTTTGAGATCTTAGGAGAAAAGTAAGTAGATGGAGGTGATCAAGAGACTACAGAGGATCAGTCAGCAAGGGGGAAAGGAAAAGAGACCGGCATGGAGTTCACTCAGGAACAAAATGAACACACTAATGACCCTTTGAGTACCATGGAAATAGAAAAAGACCAAGAAATGACTCAAAGTGAAAGTGGTGCAGAGGACCAAGACTTACAGGAGATCCTAGAAAGGGAGAACCTAGAGATGGAAAAGTTCCTAGAACAGGAGGAAATTTGGGAATAAACTCCATCCCTCAGGAGGATGTGGACAAGGTACAACAGATATTCCTTAACAAGTCACATCAAACAACTGCAGGAGTCAAAAGAGGACATGATAACCAAAAAAATAAAGGAACTTCCTCTATAGGATTAATAACAGGAAAACTAACAAAAAATCCAGGTAAATGGAGGGGAAGAAGAAGACAGAAAGAACTGTTGGAATGTGGCAAACTCATGATTGAATCAGGAAGGATGAAATATCTTTCCATTAATTCTTTAAAACCCCGCCTCAATGAAAATCACAACCTGGAACATTAGAGGATTAGGGAGCATAAGAAAACAAAGGAACCTTGGTAACAGGATCAGAGAGTAAAAACCTGACATAGTATTCATACAGGAAACAAAATGCTTAGTGGAGAAGATCCGTGAGAAACACAACAAATGGTTAAACATATATGAATAACTTGAAGTTAAGGCAAATAAATCAGCTGGTGGCATTCTCACTCTATGGGATCCATAGAAATTTGGTGCGATTGATGTGGAGACATCCATACATCACCTTTCTCTGATTTTCCAACCAGTGGGTGACAGACATTGTTACATGATCACCAATGTCTATGGTCCGTAGCCAATGGAGGATAAACTTCAACTCCTCACAACATTGGAGGATCTGAAGAAGAGATACCCAGCTATACCCTGGATTCTTGGAGGGGATTTTAACATGACAAAATCACTCATGGCGAAGAAAGGAGGAACTAGAACACTTGGTAGAGATTCAATTGCCTTCCAAAACTTCATCACCAATATGAAATTGGTTGATATGGAAACAAGCAATGGAATCTACACTTGGAATAAAAAAAGAGGGGGCCATACCAAAGTAGCCTCAAAATTGGACAGATTCATTGTTTCAAAGGAACTTCTTCTCATGGGAAACAATATTACTATGCACATACTACCTTTTGGAGGTTCAGTGATGCAGGAGCATGTGACTCAGAGGGAAAAGTCTTCAAACATATTCCAAAAATCCAAAAAAAAAATTACAAACAAGGGAGTGGGGTCCTTTAGCCAGTAATTTCCATGTTTTTTTTAGTTCAAGATAGGATAGAATTGAGAATAAAACATGCTAATTATATTACAGATGGATAAGTTATAATAAATCTTTACACTTTAAATAATTCTATGAAAAGCATGCTTTTGTAAAGGATAAGGTCTGAGAAGGTTTTATCAATTAAATATAAACATGAGGCAACATGACTCTCACTGGAGAGCGGGGGTTTTGAAGCATTATTCCTTGAAAAATTTTCTCTCTGTTTATCTGATTTAATGGCTTTTTGTTAATTGACAATTTGTATGCACGTATCGGCTAATTTGTTTTCCTGTGAGTTGAAAGTTGATGAATTCGCCTTATTTTCCCGCATGATGCTTGATTGAAGCCTTAGGATCATTTCCTTTTCATTTCGGCATATGCAGGCTCCCTAAGTTATTTTACAAAGTTCTGTGGCAACTCTGTTTACATAGAGGATTCACGACATTTCCTTAAGTGGAACATTGTTCCAGACGTGAAATCTTATTAGATTGGTTTAAGCCCATATCAGGTCCAGACCAATATCACATTGGAGAAATGAAAGTGGAGTAGAGAGCCTTTGGAATTGCGAAGTGCGAGCTCTGACGTTCCAAAGCCGAAACATTATAAAAAAGGGCAGAAAGAGGCATCGAGTCCGCAGAACCGATCGCATCGCAAACTAGAGAGACGGCCAATAGGGATTGTCGGAGCGCGAAACCCCAATATTACGGACCTGAAACATTATAAAGAGGAGCATAAAGAGGCGTCGGGTCCGCGAGGGCGGTCACATCACAAACTGGGAGGTGAACCAAGTGTTGAAGCTTTAGAAATCGCCGATAGCGATTGCCGATTATCGCATCGGAAAAGAGAAGGAGGAAAGGCATTAACCCAATGATAGTGTATTGTATAATTTCCTCACAAAAAGCCGCCAATAGTGTTTTGGGTAATTATTTTAGAATTACAACTCCGATAGGAGCAGAGCCTGTTTATCAATTAACAAGGGTTGTGGCAGTCGGAGGAAATCCATGCAGCTGTCAGTTTAATGAATGATTCGCTAATAGAAGGAGAAGGAGAAATTGGGCCTGATATTGAGGAAATTGCTGCCAGATTTGAAAGGTTATCCATATCGCCTGCACCCAAGCCATTATTAGTGGTATCAGAGCAGCCAACTGACATTGGATTGAATCTCATAAGCAGGAGAAGGAAAGTTACTATGGCTTTTAGATTTGGAAGAGGACGAGGACGTGGTGGAAGAGGACGACCTGTTGCAAATGCTAAAGTAATGGAAGCTATGCAACAAATGCAAGCTAGATTGGATGCATTAAATTCAGACAGAAACATAGATGATGGAGATGTTAGTGAACCTGAGATTGAAGCTACAGAGGAGGAAGCTCTAGAAATTACTCGTGAGATGAGGTTCTTTCAGTTAGTGTTGAGATCCACAGCCAGGCCAAAGACTGAGGTATCAGTATACCAATGAGGGACTGTATGAGTGGAGAGTAATGCCTTTTGGGTTGTCTAATGCACCAAGTACATTCATGAGACTCATGAATGAAGTTCTTAAAGAGTTCATTGGTAAGTTTGTAATAGTATATTTGGATGATATATTAGTCTATAGTAGGTCTAAGGAGGAGCACGTGAGGCATTTAAATTATGTCTTACAAAGGCTGCAACAAGAAAAATTATTGTTGAATCTGAAGAAGTGTTCATTCATGAAAGAAGAGCTAGTATACTTGGGATTTCTCATTTTTGTTGAAGGGCTGAAGATGGATCCAGAGAAGATCAAGGTAATTATGGAGTGGCCTTCACCCAAGAGTGTTTTTGAGGTAAGGATTTTTCATGGTCTTGCTAGTTTTTATAGGAAATTCATTAAGAATTTTAGTAAGATTAATGCACCTATTATTGAGACCATAAAGAAGGACAAACAACCATTTAAATGGACTGCTGAAGTAGAGAAAAATTTTCAGCTGTTAAAAAAGAAAATCACTGAAAAGCCTATTTTGGTTCTGCCTGATTTTAACAAACCTTTTCAAGTAAAGTGTGATGCCAGTGGAGAAGCAATTGGAGGATTTTTAAGCCAAGAAGATAGACCAATAGCTTATTTTAGTGAAAAGATAAATGATTCAAAAAAGAAGTATTCTTCTTACGATAAGGAGTTCTACGCAGTTGTGCAGTCATTAAAGAAATGGAGGCATTATTTAATGTCAAAAGAATTTATTCTTTATTTAGATAACCATGCATTACAGTTTATAATGCAGCAGCCAATGCTCAGCCAGAAACATGCTAAATGGGTAGAATATCTTCAAGGTTTCCATTTTGTGTTGAAGCATATAACTAGGCAGTCAAACAAAGTTGCAGATGCCTTAAGTAGGAGAAATGTATTGCTTCAAGAGAGTCAAATCCAAGTGTTGGGTTTTGATTTTCTTAAGGAATTATATGAGACCGATTCAAATTTTAAAGAGGCATTTGAGGCTTGTAAAAATCCTATTTTGGTGGATATGAGCAAATGGTTGGATTACTTCCTAAGATGGACTGTTATTTAAGAAAAATCAGCTATGCATACCAAACTGTTCAATGAGAGAGAATTTAATCAAAGAGAAACATAGTGGAGGACTTGCATGACATTTTGGTGTAGAGAAGACCTTTGAATAGCTAAACAGATTTTATTTCTGGCCGAAAATGAAATCTGAAGTGGAGAAGTATGTGAGAACTTGCAAAGTCTACCAATATGCAAAGGGAAGGAGCCAAAACACAGGTTTGTATATCCCATTACCAATTCTAGATACGCCTTGGGATATGGTAAGCATGGATTTTGTGTTGGGGTTACCAAAGACTCAAAGAGGTAATGATTCAATCTTTGTTGTAGTGGACAGATTTTCAAAAATGGCACACTTTATTCCATGTTATAAAACTAGTGATGCTTCTCACATTGCTAATTTTTTTTTAAGGAGATTGTAAGATTGCATGGGTTGCCCAAAAGTATTGTCTCAGACAGAGATTCCAAATTTGTTGGATATTTCTGGAGGACACTATGGAAGAAGCTCGGAACTAAATTAAGTTTCATTTATGCCTATCATCCACAAATTGATGGACAGAGTGAAGTTGTGAACAGGAGTTTAGGCAATCTTTCGAGGAGCCTTATTGCAGAACATCCAAAGCAATGGGATCAAGTATTAGCACAAGTTGAGTATGCATATAATGACTCACCGAACAGGAGCATAGGACAGAGCCCATTCCATATTGTTTATGGAATGCATCCAAGAGGAATATACGAATTAAGATATTTGGGAAAAGAAGAGATGAGAAGTGCATAGGGTGAAGACTTTGCTTCAAGAATGCAGGCGATACATGAACAAGTGAAGCAACTGCTGCAGGATAGCAACATCAAGTACAAAAATAGAGCAGACATGAGAAGAAGAGAGGTGAACTTTGAAGTTGGGGATTTGGTTTTAGCACATCTCAGAAAGGAGAGATTTCCAAAGAGGGAGTATAATAAATTGAAATTCAAGAAAATTGGACCATGCAAAGTATTGAGGAAATTCTCTGCAAATGCTTATGAGATTGAGTTACCCCCTGATGTTGGAATATCACCCATTTTTAATGTTGCAGACTTGTACAAGTATGAGAGTGGAACTGCAGATGATACAACACAAGATCAAGAGACCCAAGAAATTGATTGGGTAAAACAATTACCCATAGCAAAGAATTTGCAGCCAGAAAGAATTCTAGACAAGAAGGTGTTTAAGAGGACAAGGGGACGAGAGTACTTCCAATATTTGGTAAAATGGAAGGGACAACCGACCACTGATGCTACTTGGGTTACAGAAGACATCCTACAAAAGCTGGGTCGTTCTGTAGATGAACTCATGGACAGGAGCCCATGAAGAATTTTGTCCTCGGGAGTCTGATGCAGGAGCATGTGACTCAGAGGGAAAAGTCTTCAAACATATTCCAAAAATGCAAAAAAAAAAATTACAGGCAAGGGAGTGGGGTCCTTTAGCCAACAATTTCCATGTTTTTTTTAGTTCAAGATAGGATAGAATTGAGAATAAAACATGCTAATTATACTACAGATGGATAAGTTATAATAAATCTTTACGCTTTAAATCATTCTATGAAAAGCATGCTTTTGTAAAGGATAAGGTCCGAGAAGGTTTTATCAATTAAATATAAATAAGAGGCAACGGGACTCTCACAGGAGAGCAGGGGTGGAAGCATTATTCCTTGAAAACTTTTCTCTCCGTTTATCTGATTTAATGGCCTTCTGTTAATTGAAAATTTGTATGCATGTATTAGCTAATTTGTTTTCCTGTGAGTTGAAAGTTGATGAATTCGCCTTATTTTCCTGCATGATTCTTGATTGAAGCCTTAGGATCATTTCCTTTTCATTTATGCAGGCTCCCTAAGTTATTTTACAAAGTTCTGTGGCAACTCTATTTACATAGAGGATTCACGACACTTCCTTAAGCGGAACATTGTTTCGGACGTGAAATCTTATTAGATTGGTTTAAGCCCATATCGGGTCCGGACCAATATCGCATCGGAGAAATGCAAGTGGAGTAGAGAGCCTTTGGAATTGCAAAGTGCGAGCTCCGACATTCCAGAGCCGAAACATTATATAGAAGGGTGGAAAGAGGCGTCGGGTCCGTGGAACCGATCGCATCGCAAACTAGAGAGACGGCCGATAGGGATTGTCGGAGTGTGAAACCCCGATATTACGGACCCGAAACGTTATAAAGAGGAGCGTAAAGAGGCGTTGAGTCCGCGAGGGCGATCGCATTGCAAACTGGGAGGTGAACCAAGTGTTGAAGCTTTAGAAATCGCTGATAGTGATTGCCGATTATCGCATCGGAAAAGAGAAGGAGGAAAGGCATTAACCCACCAATAGTGTATTGTATAATTTCCTCACAAAAAGCCGTCGATAGTGTTTTGGGTAATTCTTTTATAATTACAGCTCCGATAGGAGCAGAGCCTATTTATCAATTAACAAGGGTTGTGGCAGTTGGAGGAAATCCATGCAGCTGTCAGTTTAATGACTGATTCGCTAATAGAAGGAGAAGGAGAAATTGGGCCTGATATTGAGGAAATTGCTGCCATATTTGAAAGGTTATCCATATCGCCTGCACCCAGGCCATCATTCAAAGCATTGGCCTATCCAGTTGGAAGCTTCTTTTTTTGGTAAACCAAGGAACTCCCCCTTCAGATTTGAGAATTATTGGCTCACACACTCAAATTTCCTCACAAACGCTGAAAAATGTTGGAAGGAAGAGCTTCACCTTCAAGGCAAAAAGATGTTCCTTCTACACTGCAGGCTCAAACACATTAAAGGCAGACTCAAAGAGTGGAATAAAATGGAATTTGGTAATATATTCAAAGCTAAAGGAGACGTGGAAAAGAAACTAAAGTAAATAAACCATATTCTTATCACAGAAGGCTATACAGATGAAAGGAAAGAGATGGTAGAGTCACTCCAGCAGGAATGGGATAACAGATGTCTTCAAGAGGAAATATTCTGGAGACAGAAATCCAGAGTTTAATGGATTAAAGAAGGGGAGAGAAACACCAAATTCTTTCACAGATCCACCATAGCTCACAGAAACAACAATAGAATTTTAAAACTTAAAGATCAGCATTAGAAAGAAACACTCATGAAGAGATGGAGAAGGTTTTAGTCCAGCATTTTCAGAAAATTGTTGAGGAAACCCCGGAAGACAGAACCTAGTTTACAGAAAAAATTTCTCAGTACATTCCTAAATTGGTTACTAGAGAAGATAATTACAATTTCAATAGACCAATCAGAGAGGAAGAAATTGAGGAAGTCGTTAAAGATATGCACAATGGGAAAGCACTAGGTCTAGATGGCTTCAATGTGGACTTTTTCAAAGCTTGTTGGAGGATAGTTAAACTGGATATCCTGGAGGCAGTGGAAGACTCTCGACATTTGAAGACAGTTTTAAAGGTGCTCAATGAATCTTTCATATCCTTAATCCCCAAATAGGAAAAGGCCACCTCTACAGACAGATTTAGACATATAGCACTATGCAATGTGGTATACAAAATAATATCCAAAGTAATTGCCAATCGTTTCAAACCACTCCTCCCAACCCTAGTGTCAGAGGAGCAAATAGGCTATGTGGAAGGGAGACAAATTCTAGATAACATAATTCAAGCACATAAAATGGTTCATTCACTCAACACCAATAAACAGGCAGGAATGATAACTCAGCTGGACATAGCAAAGGCCTATGACAAACTTAGTTCGTCGTACATAGGAGCAATATTAAAAGCCTATGGCTTTGATTACAATTTGATTAAATGGGTTATGTCGCTAGTCACCACCACCAGTTGTTCAATTCTTCTCAATGGCTCTCCCTCTGAAACCTTCAAGCCTTCTAGAGGTCTCAAGCAAGGAGATCCTCTTTCTCGCTTCCTTTTCATTCTCATGATGGAAGGGTTAGGGAGAGCAATCAAAGCTGCTAAGGAGGATGGGAGAATTCAGGGTCTGAGACTCACTCGAGATGGGGACATGGTGACGCATCAGCAATTTGAGGATGATACTATGCTTCAAGGCACACCCAATGTCAAGGAAGCCACAGCGTTCAAGCAAATTTTGAGTGAGTTTGCTAAGGCAACAGACACAAAGGTAAGTCTTACTAAATCAAAGATCTTCTTTTTCAACACAGATATTTCAATACAAAGAAATGTTTCTAGAATTTTGGGCTTTCAAAGGGAGTCACTGCCTGCGAAGTACCTGGGAGCTCCCCTCACCGACAAACCGCTACACAAGGATATATGGGAGCCTGTTCTTAATAAGCTAAAAGATAAGATTAACAAATGGAAAAATAGAGCACTGAGTATAGTAGGGAGACTGATTCTAACTAAGGCTATCCTCCAAAATATCCCTATCTATATGCTTTCAGTCATTCCAGCACCAACTGATGCAATTACTAATATAAGAAATATTCAGAGAGACTTTCTATGGGGGAAGGGTGAAGAAAAGAAGAAATGGGCCCTTGTGGCATGGGACAAGGTATGCAAACCTAAGTCCCATGGTGGTTTGGGTCTTCATGACCCAGGAATTCTTAACAGAGTTCTTGGAGCCAAAATCTGGTGGAGATGGCTAAACGAAATACAAGTCCCCTAGGAAAAACTATGGAAGCAAAAATATGCTAGAGGGTGGCAGGAGGAGAACCTCATCAGAATGACAGGACAAGTTAAAGGTTCTGTAATATGGAATAGGGTGTGGGATAATAGGGCCCTAGTCCAAAATCATAGTTTCTAGGAGATACGAAATGGAAATCTGGCCTAGTTCTGGGAGGATAACTGGCAGCAGGAGGACAATCTCCAAAGTGAAGAATTAGTAGACATTCACACTGACACCATCAACAACGGATTAAGGTGGGTACGTGACTAATGGGACCAATCAAGGTACAATGAGAAATGGAGAACATGGAAACTTCCAGACTACAGTGGAATAGGCATGTTGCACACTCAATCTATAGCCCTTAAAGGTCTTTTAGACAAAAGGCAAATCTTGACCTCAATCTTGGACGATCAACTAAGATGGGGAAAGAACAAGGCAGGTCTCTTCAACCTTAAGGAGGCCAAAAGGATATATTTAGGGCTTAACCTTCCAAGCATTGATAAGAAATGGAAGGAACTCTTGGATAATCCTCATTGGATGAAAGTCAAATTGCTCAAGTGGTTGGTTCAACAGGGAAAGATTTTGACATGGGATAACCTAAGAAAAAGTGGCTTTGTTGGCCCATCAAAATGTCACTTGTGTAGACAACAGGAAGAAAATACAAATCATCTCCTGAATAGATGCACTTTCACTACAATACTTTGGAATTGGGTGGGAGAAGTCTTCGAGCAGATAGACAGAAATGTAAATGACATCATTGCTACTTTGAAAAAATGGCGGAAAGTTTTTTTGGATAATGAGAGCATTAACTCCACCTGGATGTTGTTCCCAAGATTCATAATCTGGGATGTTTGGAAGGAGCACAACAACAGGATTTTCAAGGATAAAGCGAGTCTGGTGAGTAGCATCCTTAAGCTAATCCTTAGACAACTCAAAGAGACTGTTCACATTCTGGGAGGTGTAGCCACTGGCAAACCCACCGAACAAAGAGAGGCCATAATACTGAAGAAGTTAGAGCTCAAGGTTCATCCCCCTCAAGGTTCTATGCAGATCAACAAGAATACCTCATCAGAAAAGGCTTCATGGCAACCCCCTTCACATGGCTTTTTAAAATTTAATGTTGATGGGGCATCAAAATGGAATCCAGGGGAAGTTGGATATGAAGGGGTCATGAGGGATGAGGAAGGAAACATACAAATAATCTTCCACAGTTATCTAGGAAAAGCTACCAACAATATGGGCTGAGCTCATGGCGATGGAATTATGCCTGGAAATACTACTCAAGTACAACATTCACAATGTCATCATTGAGGCTGACTCGGAATTAGTCATTAACTCAGTGAAGAGGATAAGTGTTGGTGCTGCCCCAGAGAGAATCTTAGGACATTGGCAGCTTCTGCAAGTCTACCAAAGAATCCAAGTGCACTTAAGAATGCTGAGAACTCTTAGGTTGGTGCATGTCCGCAAGGAAGCCAACAAGGTTCCGGACTAGCTTGCAAACAAGGGGGTTCAAAACAAGCATATCGACTTGTGTTGCTGGTGGGAGGAGGTAATGGATGATAGGCTAAAGGAGGAATTCTAATCCCGGGCCCTCAACGACAGATAGCAGTGTCAGGAAAAATCAAGAGAAAGAATTTTACTTTATGAAAATGATGGATAAGTTCACTTTAGATAGTCCATCAGCAGAGATGCACTATCGGTTTTCTAAGGGAGCTTCCAGTAACAGAGGCAGATATTTGTTCATAGGAGTAATGATTCCATGGAAGATGAAGGTGTTAAAGGATGAGATTACTAGGGTCAAAAACTACCCGAGACATACCACCTGCATCGAGCAACCTCTGTCTTCGGAGAAGTTTTCCCGAAAGACAAGCGTTGCCATTTAGCAAGAGATGCGTGGAGGAGAATGGACAATGATTATCGCCTTCATCGTTGGGTATCTCGTGAGCAATTGTGTGGTCCGATTTGATCTGTGGTTATCAGATCTGGAGAGGGAAGATCATTGGCCACCTTTTGGTGTACAAGTTGGTGGGGCCAAAAGGAGAAAACCACTTATAGTTTACCACCTTCATTGGGCGCCTTCCAGACCAAAGACGGTTTTAATGAAAAGCCAGTGATTCCACTCAGGAAGCAACGTGTGGCGGAGGACTAAACTCCAGCCATTGGATCAGAAGGAATGGATCAATGGCCAGCGTTGATCGTGCAACTTTATGGTTTTTTTCGAGCAATTGTGTGGGCCGATTTGGACTGTGGAAGTTAGATTTGGAGAGGGAAGATTAACAGTCACCTTTTGGTGTGCATGTTGGTGGGGCCGAAAGGATAAAACAACTAATGGTTTACCACCTTCATCGGGGGCCTTCCAAACCAAAGATGGTATTAAGGAAAAGCCAACAATTCCACTCAGGAAGCAACACATGGCGGAGGACCGAAAAAGAAAACCGCCTACATCGTGCAGTATTCAGCGGGCTTTTTAAGTCGCGCGATATGGACTACGGCCGTTGGATTAGAAGGAGAATATCAATGGTCAGCGTTAATTGGGCAACTTTAGGTTTTTTTTGAGAACTGCACCCTTGCGCGAGATGAATCTTGACCATCGGATTGTTAGAAGATAGTTCTTTGGTCCGTTTTGGGCAATCTAGACCTTGTCTCTGTCTAACTTTTTGAGGTTTTTTTTCGAACACTTAGGGTATTTTCACTCCCCTTTATAGAGTTTGTGCCTCTTGGAATTTGTTGTAACATGTGTAAAATATTTGTTTACCTAAGTTAATAGAAGGACCGTCTCTTACTTAAGCAAAAAAAAAAAAAACCAAGTTGAAGGAAAAAAGTGATACATATAAGCAGGGTCAAACATTTGTTGTCGTGTCAAGAAGAAAAGGGATTTTTGGAAATTTTGGTCCTTAGAAAAAGAAGAAGATCAATACGTCTCAAATCCAATGGTATGGATGTCAAGGATATGGGCACTTCAAGAGAAATTGTCCTAAGACCAAGAAGGACAACAACAAAATAAGAAGGGAAGAAGCCCATATAACTAAAGAAGACGAAGAAGTTGAAAAGAAGAAATTCAAGGAGGAGGAAGTAAATGATCTCTATATTATTGAGATAAGTTTTCCTGACCTATTTCTTCTCAAGTTTCTGATTTTCTGTCATGGAATATAATTGTCATGATAAGAATCATTAGAAGCTTGATAGGATGCATCATGGCATCATAGAAACATTGAAAGCAAAAGCTCGTGACATCATCATAGAAAAGCATGGAATCTAGCCAAAGTAACATCATTAGAAGCAAAAGTGGCACTTATGGGAAAAAAGAAGAAAAAATCATCTAGCACAAAGCTCATCATACATTAGTCAAAAGGGAACATTTGTTGGATGAGGATACTCAAGATCCTCTATTGGAATCTTCATTGGAAGGTTCACCGACAAAAAAGGAAGCAGAGGTTTCATCAAGAATTCCATTTTATCGGAATTCATGGGATGATGGTATGATGACAAAAGAGGTGAAGTGGATCAAGGGATTGAAGTTCTTTCAATCAAGGAAGTTGTTGAAGAAGTCTAGATGGCCTAAAGGAAAAATGAGGTATGTGTGCTTGTATTCGATATTGTAGAGTCATGTCATATGGTTGCAGGTAACATTGATAAATGCTCTATCTTGAGAGCATGCACAAAAGAAAAGATCTCCTCCTTAAAGGATGAAGCAAGGCATGCATCACACATTAGCTAGATGAAATCAACATAATATGTCCTCATATAAAATATGAGGTGGTTGACAGTTATTGGAGGAACTCTGATTAAAATATCCCGGGAAGAACAATGTGTGAAGAAATAAAGGAAAAGATCATGAAATATGCAACTATGGAAAAGGCAATCAACATTCAAGGACTAAGAGATTTGACTAGGATATCTCCATGAAAGATATGAAGACTCCAATGAAGTCAGAAAAAGAAAGTGACCCTTGACAATGTATATATTTTGGAAATGTGTCAATGTGTATGCAGGATGTTGATGCAAACTAGAAGATGCCATGATGTTAGACCATCACAAAGGTAATTTTGATTTAATGTTCATTCCTTATTTTTTAATGATATCTGGATGGGCTTATGTAGGGCTTCCAAGGGAAGAGCTATGAATATGTTCCATCGTTGATGTCCATGTAGTAGGATGAAAGATACTTAAGGAAACATGGAATGAAGAAGACATAATGACATGGAGGAAGGTCATATATGAACTAATGGATCACTTTCCGATGAAAGGAATAATGACATGACTAACTCATGGATGAAAGTGATGGATGGTATGTGCCCTACAAAGAAGTCCCAAAAACATGAAGACTCTTGAATAGAGAAAATAAGTTCATGGCATCGTGAGGAGGAGTTCTTCAAGCAACTGGTTGTCCCATCATCTCCACCTAAAGAGTTGTTGTAGGTCCCTAATTAAGAGGGAGCCTGGAAACAAGTTTCTAAATTGGTAGAAACTTGGAAGAAAATTCCTAAGCCAAAAGGGAGCTTAGGTACATTCCTTCTATAGGAATGACTACATTCCTTCATTGGAATATGTATATCCTCCCTAATTAAGAGGGAGAAATATGCACATCATTCTTGTCTTCACTTGGGAAGATAGAATGGAAGATTGGGTGAACATCTGGAAATTGATGCTCTTTGAGGATAAGGTAAGGCATCCGAGATAAGACTAGTCGTAGAGGACCAATATTCTTTGAGGACTAGAAATCCAAGATAAGAGTAGTCATAGAGGATCAATATCCTTGATGACTAGGAATTTAAGATAAGAATAGTCCCAATGGACCATACTCTAAGAGAACTCGAGCGGGGTATGTTCCAAGAGAGACAATGATGAGGGTGTCTATACATCATTGGTCTTACCGGCATTGTGCTTTGATCTTTTGGAGAGATAGAGTTGTTAGTCAAGGCCTTGCTATGTGACAATGATATATGATATGATGCTATACATATGGGTTACCAATCTGACTCTTCTTATGAGAATTCTTCAGATTGAGAATGTCTAAGTACCTTGTATGGATTATGAATACCTCTCTAGTTAAGATGGAGTGTTGAAAAATGTAACTAGGTTCGGTCTTCATAATGACATGTGTAATTATAATTTTATGTAATTGATGTAAAGAAGAAAAATAAAATTATTTTTGTAATGTTTGAATCATGGATTTCATGATCAAGGAATTTTATTTTTAGTTAAGGTTCCCATTGTAAGCCTTTAGGATTAGTCATCATATCATAAAAGTCTATAGAGTCAATGTAAAAAATGAAAGACCCATTTGGGCATGTTACACATTGTAAAAGAGAATTTATTTGTGTCATAAACCCTCCAAGACCTTGTCACAAACACTCCTTGATGTCAGCCTAAGGATGATTCTAGAAAAGGCATGTTAGCCTAGACACTAGTTCAAGTCAGCTTATTCTTGATGGACAAACCACCATAAACAGGCAGCTCAACCTTCATTCTAAAGACAAAAATTTCGGTCAAGGGAAAATGACAGAAAAGAAGTGCGAAGTTTATGAAGAAAGAAACCTAGAGCCAAATAAAAGAAGGAGGTGTCTTATTGAAGAAGTTTAGCATTGTTTTGGGCTAGTATCTTCTCACGTGTTGTAGAAAACTAAGGTTTCTTCATAGTGTTAAAATAATCCAAGAGGAAGTCACCAAAAAGGGTCTCCAAATTAGCTCCATTACTAGCCGAGGTCATCTAGAGAAGTCTCCAAGTATAGCAAAGAAGGGAATTACCTCCAAGCTCATTCTAGATCCTCCCGCATGCGAAACTGCAGAGGTGCGGATTGCAAGTATGTGGAAAGAAACTAAAAATTCAGGATAACCGAGAAGTGCAGTAAGGCAAGTTGACTTGTGTTCACTGAGAAAACAAGGAGAAACATTGAATAAGGGTCTTGTGACTTGGTCTTGGAGAGGAAAATAGGTTAAGGGTCTTGGTCTTCATATTCTCAATTGAATTCTCTATAAGAAGAAGAATTCGTTTAGGTTTTCCTCTCAAGTTGGAGAAGTTTTGGCCCTTGATGATCGCTTACATTTTGTGTCTCTTGTCTCTTTATTGTTTTTGCTTTGGTAGTTCTTTGATGAAGAAGAACACTATAATAATCTAACTAAAGAGAAGATCCCAATCTAAAGAAGTAAGAAGTATTCATAAGAAGTTATCATCAAAAGAGAAATCACCTAATCATTATGCCCTAGATTTCTCAACAATCATGAGTCAAAGAGTCATTATCATTTGTAAAGACCATATTGAGCATTTGTATCACAAAAAAAAAAATAAAAAAAAAAATTCATTTTGTATTAAAAAGTATCTAAGAAGACTCCCAAGACCAAGTCGGTCATCCTACATAAAGTCAACCTTGAAAGGAGTATTCGAGCGTCTTAGGGCGACTATTTAAAGGAGGAACTTTGACCACCTTTGACATACATCAAGCAAAAATCTTATATATTCAATCTGTAGTTGGAAAAAGAGTGAAGATTTTAAGAAGGCTAGAAGAAGTCTAGCGAAGAAGTAACAAGCCCTAGCAAGTTTTGAATCTCAGAAATCTATCTATTGTCACTCACATGTCCGAGACTTAGGGTTTCTGGGCATATATCAGATTTCAAAATTGCATAAGAATTTACAAACCATATTGGGAGATTGAAAGGCTAGAAGAGACTTGGTTTGGAAGAGATTTTTGCTTTGCTCCCTTTGGAAACATGACTTTTATCTTGGAACAGATCAATTGGTTGGTAGGCTTGGTTCTTGTAAAGTTTCTATTTTGGTATTGGATCATGGAAGTCTTATTTTGAATTGGTTCTATAAGAAGAAATTTTGTCTAGGTTTTCCCTAGGAGAGGGGTTTTTCCCTAGCTACGTACCCACATCTTGTGTTCATTACTTTCGTGATCTTGATAATTTTTGGGAATTGTTTGATTATAAGAATATTATTGTTATAAGAAGAATTTCGGCGTAAATCACATAAAGAAAGACCTTTGTTGACGCGTTTCGAACCAACTAGTGTGGTTCAACGTCAAGACAAGTTGAAGAAACAGATCCAGTCTAGCATGTTAAAGTCTGAGCAGAGACTCCAACAGCGAAAAAAGACCAACGGCTAATTTTTGACTCATGGACCCCTGTCAAATTTTCATTTATTAATTTAATATTA